>CAJQZJ010001058.1:431768-459072 GCA_907164525.1 Lophiomys imhausi
TGAGGGTGCATACTCTTGGTCCCACCATTCAAGAAGAGTACACCCTTGATCCCAGCTCCCAACACACTGGAGACAGAAACAGGCAGATCCTGGAGCTCAGGGTCAGCCTGATGCAGGGCAAACTCTAAATAGAGAAAGACTTCGATCCAGGAGTGGTGGAACACATCTTTGATCCCTTCAGATGAGAAACACAGGTCCCTGTTCCCAATAATTAGAGTTCAGAGACACACACATGGGATTTGGAGGGACCTAGGTTTGGAGGCTACTTACAAAAGGCCTTCTCGATGCAGGCAGATTGTCCTTTGGGATCTCAAAATATATACACTAGAGCTGGTTTAGCTCCAAGGTGACAGAATGATTTCTTCTTTAACCCGGATTGAAAGATAACGCTTTGTATGTTGTCAGAAGGCCAAATTTGCTTCAGGAGAAGTACTACCTAGCCCCCCCCATCCCCCCCCAGGGAAAAAAAAAAAAAAAGAGGGCAATTGTCCTAGGGTTGGGATTGGGGCAGGGCTCTGTTCTTATCGTTCCAGGAGAATCGAAGTGTCCATTAGGGGAGCCTGGGGACGGCGGACAGCGGAATCCTCAGCAGAGAGCAGAATCAGGCACCAAGGAGGATGAGTGACCCAGTTGATTCTGCCTGGCAGACTTCCTCAATAGCTGTCTCCATCGGGGGCCTGCAACCACCACTGCAATCCAGTGTCGCTGGGACCGCTCAGCTCTACACAATGCCCCGGCCGGAACCTCAGTGAAGCCTGCAAGATCAGCTTCTGCCTACAAACCCCTTCGGTCATCTAAACAGCTGAGAACAGAAGGACTGAACATAAAAGGATTGTACTAACATTTTTAATCATTTTTCCCATTTGGGTTGGGGCCCCAAACAGGTCTACTACGACCCAAATCAGCAGGAAGTCACTTTAAGAGAGCGACGTCCCATGCCCAGAGGGTGGGGAAGGTGTTTCTCCGCCCTTCTTTTTGGTTATTTGAAGGTTAACTGAAAACTCTGTTATGTAGGGGAAGAGACTACAAGCTGATAAATGATCCTGTCTTAATGGGTTTTGGAGGTTAGCCCCAGGGAATTCCTACTTTTCCTTTTCTGTATCCTTCTTCCTCTCCTATGTAGGAGTGCATGGGCTTGAGAAAAATGAGATATAGTCATAGCACAGGAAGGTCCAAGAAGAAGGGGCAGATTATTGAATATGCCCTTATACCTTTGTATATTGATACAAAATTAGTAGGTTATTTGGCTAAAGTGGTATTGACCAGTGTTTATTGTGCAAAAATAAGATTGTATTGGATTACATCGGTATTGATCTTTGTATATTGATACAAAATTAAGATTATAGTTGGCCACAATGGTATTGACCCTTGCATATGGACGTAATATTAAGATTATATTGGGCTACATAGGCATTGATCTTGGTATATTGATACATAATTAAGAGTATATTTAACCACAATTGAATAGATCTTTGTATATTGATACAAATTTAAAGATAATGCTTCCCAATGGTATCATACCTAGAGATACTTAAAAATAAAATGTGAAGCTCTGACCTCTTGATACCAACCGTCTAAAACGGTCTAGGATAGTTAAAACAAACTCCTAGTCATGCAAACATGTCTCTTTGTTAGCTACTATGACAGTCTATCACAGATATTCTCTAAACTACCCAGTAATCAAGTTGCTAAGAGACAAGCAACATTTGCTTATCTAAATACAAGAGATGGTTAGGGCATCTTCAAAAACCCCTAGAGATCTGCAGAATATGGCATTCAAAGATGTTATCTTAAATCAAGATTTTTTTTTGATATTGAGACATATCAGCGCCTGACAGCACCCCCTATTCTACTCCAAGTAGAAGATAAGCATCGAAGAACCTCCACTGTAAGATGGTTGAATTAGTGGCAAGCCTTTCTCTTGGCATGAAAAAACCCCTTGCACCAACTGCAGACAGACTGCTGTCCAAGAAGGACAAAACTTGGTAGCAGGGAAGTCGACAGCCTAACTCTGCCAAGACAGGGTAGGTAAGTCCTTCATAATCCCTGCTCTACAACAAATGTCTGTCAGAGAAACAGGACCCAAAGCCTGAAGATTGATGCTGGAATGTATGGAGAGAAAATGGGAACTGTCCAGGCAGTTATTGGTATGTTCTTTCTTAGTTTTGGAAGCGGCAGGCTCTGCACTTCCTATATAAGCAAATATATTTATCCCTCTCAGGTCTCTGAGGTGGTTGAAGAATAGACAGATAGAATCTTATAATTAAATTTTGAACTGTTTAGGAATCAAGAGGGTGTTATAGATCTAAGAAGATACTCTTAAAAGTGTGTTGCAAGATAGTATGAATGTTGAGTCACATATAGACCTTTAAACTCATGGAGTTGGGTAGATAGTAGAATGTTAAAGTCAGGGGCCAAATAGGTATAAACTGAACATTGGGAAGGTATACTGGGCCAATTTACTCTCATAAATGTGGCATATTTATATCTATTGTTTTGTATAATACTTACTGTTATAAGAGAAGGAACCAGCTGTTGGACTGAAAGGGGAAACCTCTGGAGGGAAGAGGGTGGAAGGGCGGGTTAGGAAGGGGGAATAGGGAGGGGTTTGCTACTGAGATGTAACTTGAAGAAAAAAAAATAAAGTAGTTAAAAAAAAAATTCCACCATACATTTTCCTTTGCTTCCATTCCCTACACTGAAGTTGCCTCTCTGAACGCTGGCCTCCTTGCAACTGTATACAAAAATCACAAGCTTTTTGGGCACAACATTGGAATAGTGACTCAAAGATAACTCTTCTAGTAGGTTGATTGCTAATGACAACATCAAAAAATAGATTGAGAATGCTAGATATTTATTCCCATAGTTCAATACATCAACCTTTGACATGAGAAGGGAAAGAAATCTCCACCGTGGATGACTGATTCAAGTCCTTTGCTTCCACACTGATACAGTTTGGTCTTCTCTGCCCGGGTCCCACTAACTACCTCCCTTTCCCACAAACTATCCCGGCATGAAGGGGGCTGATTCACTTGTTTTTCACCTAGGCTTGAACTAGTTGATTTGTCAGCTTTAAACAAAACCCTTTGATTCCCACCTACTTCCTACATAGCAACCGAGTTGCTTAGTGTGCTCTCCTGCTTTGCTTCCCTTTTTTCTTTTGCACACCATTTCTGCTCCAGCTCTACGACTGCTTTTGCTTTAGTCTCTCCAATTAAGTAAACTGCACATACCCCACAGTTCTTGCTGTACCCCCTTCATTCATCTCCTGGCTTGGGTGATGCTGACATTGAGTAGTAAGTACTAGAGTCCAAAGTGAGGACTACTAATCAGAGTCTGTGTTGCATATCTGATACTTATCCATATACCTGACAACTGAGGACCAGCAAGCTGGATGTTTCTGTTCTTCAGTATTATTCCATTGTTGCCTTGCCTATGTCTGAATTGCTTGGGCTTTCTGCATGGAAGCCCAAATTTTCCTGTTTCTTGGAGAACGTCTTAAGGCTAAGCATTCTGAGTTAATTCTCGAACTTCCAGAATACATTCTATTGGTATATACATATATACTCAGGATTTTTATGACTTATTTATTAATTATGTATACAGTGTTCTGCCTGCCATGTATGCCTGAGTTACAAAAGAGGGCACCAGAACTCATTATAGACAGTTGTGAGCCACCATATGGTTGCTGGGAATTGAACTCAGGACCTCTGGAAGAGCAGTCAGTGCTCTTACCCTCTGAGCTGTCTCTTTGGCCCTACATTAAGAATTTTTAAAAGCTATTATTATAAGCTATACCACATTATAAATTTGAATATTGGTCTTGATTCATGATTCTCCTCCTCCTCCTCCTCCTCTTCTTTGAGATTCACTTATAAGTGTGCTGGGCTTTCTCCATCCCCTATAGTTGGTTTTTTTTTTTCCTGAACATTTCACTTTTATCATTTTATTTTAGTTCTATGAGCTTTCATTCTCCATGCCCATATCTTCTTTGTATGTCTGGTTGAATCTGGACTCTATAGTAGTATACCTTGTAAGTTACCTCCTGTCTCACTTCGTGTTCCTGTACTCTACACTTACAGATTTTCTATTGTTTCCTGCTCAGTACTGAATTTTCTCATTTGTGGTGTTCTTCATGTCTGTTGTTGCTTCCCTGATTCTGTTTGATTCATGTCGGAATGAGTGGTGTACTACGATTTCCTCTATTCTGAAATTGGGTCTTGAATATTCTTTATCAACTGTAGAATTTAGATTCCCAATTTATTTCCTTTTAAAAATAATCTTGGAGAGTGTTGGGGAAATGACTTGGGGGTAAAGACGCTTACTGCCAAGCCCCAGTTTGATTTCAATTACCCACGGTAGAATAAGAGAACCAATTCCTGCAAGTTTTCTTGGGACTTCTCCACTTGAGCAGTGGCACCTACTGATACACAAACACTTTAAGAGTAATTTTGTGTGACTAGTGTGGCTGATTTTTCTGCTCATTCTCAAGATGTTGGATTTTCCTGCCCCAGGGGTTGCTACAGCAATGATGGAGCTTTGCTAAACAGCACCCTTTTGTTGGTGCACTGAAATAATTTTTCTTATATTACTGCTTTTAACGTCAGACACCACCATGCCCAACCATGTGGTACCAAGTATCACACCCAGGCTTTTGAACACACTATATAAGCATCTACAGAGCCATAGCCATGGCCCCCTAGGGAACTGCATTTCCTAATGAACAGCATCTTGGGGCAATGTTAGGGAAACCTGGTGTCCCAGGGTTAGTTTCATGGGATCTTCTCTATAGGTTTTTCTCATATAAACCCTGCCTAACTCCCCATTTCCACAAGGGCGACTGAGCTGGTTCCAATTTCAGGTATTTATTCCCCACTCAAATGAAATGGGAGTTTGCAATGTTGTGTTCTGGCTCTCTGAGTTAAATACAATGTTGCTTTTGTTGGCTTGTGTTTTTTGGAAGATGTGTGGGAACTCAGATTTAAGTAGCTTTAAGTGGCAGCAATTGGCTACGAGCAGGAACAGTAGCTCATTCCACTTTGCCTTAAGCTTACCGCTCCCACCTTGTTCTTCATGTCTCTCCTGAAGCATTTGCCTTTTTCACTCCTGTTAGTCTAACCATCCCTTTCAACTGACCTCTCTTCCTAGTTCAGATTAGTGACAGGGTGATTTTGTCATGTAAATTTGACATTTCTGGCAGTCTGCCCTGTCTCCCACAAGCAAAGTTCAAGGTCTTTCCCATTCACCCTCATGTCTCCCAGACTGCTGAGGTGGCCTCCATCTTGCCTGTCACATACTCTTAAGCCTCCCTGCACACCCTACTCCATATGCCTTAGGTTCTCTCTTCAGCAAAGCTCAGCTGTCAGTTCATGCTGCCCCCTCAACGCATGGGTTAGCTTTTTCCTCAATGGGCTACTTCTAATAGTTGTCATCATTCATGTTCTCCAGATAACTGGAGGAGTCAACCTTTGTGTTCTTAGAACCCCATAAGGCTTGATAAGAGAACCAGTAATAACTGGATGACAAGACACACTCCTAGACTCGGCTTCCTTGGTCCACTTAGGCTATACCAACCTGCAGTAAGAAGCTAACCCAGGGCCAGAAAATGGCTCACCAGGCAAAAGTGCTTATCATCAAATCTGATGACCCAAATTTGATCCCTGGCACCCACATGGTGAGAACTGACTCCCAGAAGTTGCCCTCTGACATGGGTACGATGCAATAAATATTTAAAAAGCTAAATTAAACTTAAGTCTCCAAGGCTTTTTAAAAGCCAATTTTATTTTCAGATACTACTTGCCCACATGGGTTGAGTACATGTCTGTCCTTTAAGAGCCCAATAGCATTGTCCACCTCATGATGGGAGCATTATTTGTTTGCCTCATTTTACAAATTATGGACAACTGTGGATAATAGAACTATTAAGTGGCATAAATGAGAGAACTCATGAAAACTTTATAGGGTTTAAACAGCAACACAAACACTAAATGAACTGATTGCATATTAAGCAGAAAAAAATGTTTATTTCTATCAAATTGAATACAAATCAATCTTCAAGCAAGATAACAAAAAAATCAATTAATACAATGAATAGTTAGGATAGCATATGCAGAACAGCCTCAGATACACTCTGAATTTAGGACAAATGCCAAAAATCAAGAGGAACACCAACTGTTACACTAAAGAAAAGCTGACCTGCCGGCTCCTGGGAAACTTAACACTGGGTTAGGAGACTGGCTTGAACTCAGAGGATCACAGTGAAATGTCATCATAGCTCAAAATAGTCCCCCAGAGATCTATTCAACTAAAAACCAAAAATGCATAAATTCAGTAGTACAAATTCCCATAAGACTAGGAAAGCATTGAGCCCTATCATTTCTCGAAGTTTACACAAAGACCAGGTTTTCCATTTTCTTCCCTTTTCTCGAATCCCAGAGAGAAGATGTGATGCTCCTTTCAAGTTTTAAACAAGAACTTTTTATTGAAAGATACTGTGCTTCCTACAAATGTTTGTCACTAGAAGAAGTCCATATGAATGCCACATGTCAACCTTTGCCACCAGGGCAATGGCTTTGCCTGTCTCCCACACCCAACCACACACATAATGGTCAAACCAAGGACTGCCCTGAGGCACAGTTGATGGCATTTATTCTGGCAAGAATCGTGCAGTTTGCCACACCAAAAATAAGGAGTAGCAAATATGGTTATATTTAATATTTTAATAGCAGATTTTCCTTCATATGGCTTCATGGCTTCCTGACACCTAGAATTGAGGCAGATTAAAACCCAGCCTGCCTTGAACCCTTGTATTTAGCAACTTCCTTTGCTTAAGCGAAAATTAAAAAACAGTCTCACACAGCCACTCCAGTAATGTGTGCCATTCTTCCTGAGTCCACAAACAGACCTAAGCAGGCTCATGGTCCTGGGTTGCTTAGGCCAAGTCAGACAGCTTAACATCCAATAAAAGGACAGGGGTTTCTGAAGCAGGAAATCTGGGAATGAGTCATAGCTGCAGTTTACACTGATCAAGAGCCTGGGCAAGACTTCATATCCCGGACTCCTTGTTTATAGGAAGGGTTGGTTGTGTCTGCCTCACGGGATGCTGGGAAGATTCACCAAGATGCTTATAAAGGTCCTAAGAGTGTACACGTCACTCAGAAGTCCTCCTTCATAGCACCTTTTTGTCATAATACTGGAGGAATGAGCATACAATGTTTTCCAAGTTCTAAGCAAAAGGATTGTGGGAAGCAAATTGTCAGAAGAGCCAGGTAGAGTCTTCTGGTAAAGTCAGACTGGAATCTCAGAACCACCCAGACTCTTGGCTTCCATCTGAAAAGGGGCATGTGTGGCTTCAGAGGGAAAAGAAGTCCCTTTCATTCTACTTTTATCAATGTATTTTTCAGTATTAATGTTCATTTCTACAAAATCATTTAGAACAGCCAAGTCTGCTACAGAAAACATTTTTAGGCCAATGGATGTGAAATCAGCTGAGACCTTGGAAAAAAATTATTTTTGCCCCTTGTTGCTCTTAGCAACAAAGACTCCTAACCCTAGTGTCCCAGTGCTGGCTACTGCAGTCTATTCAGCTTGAAATGCAGAGAATCAAGGGTGTGCAGGCAAGTACCTGCACACACCCTAATGCTCTCCCCAGTCTCTACTGAAGAAAGAAATTTGAAGTTACTGTGTTCCTCTCTTGAATTACCCTGAATCCCTAAAACTCTCTACTTCCCTTGGTTTGTGGGAATAATCTCAGAGTACTCTAAACTGTAAAATGATTCCCACATCTGACCCGCTTTCCCAGGAAGTCTGGGCTTTTCATCACCCAACCCCTACCAAGTGACATCTAAATGCAAGCTTTGAGTGCTTGGCATCATGACAATGTCCACATGGTCACAGACCCGAGCCTCTGGGCGTCTGTACATCAGAAGCTTACAAAGTGAATAATCTGATTTCTCTGTATTGACAGCATGAGAGGGGATACTGGTCTACATTTCCACCAAGGCAGGCAAAGAACATGCTTATGGAAGGACAATTGTGGTGAACCACAAGAGTCCAGGCAGTACAGTGAAGACAACAGACTCATTAGCACACAGTACATTCAGCAGTGAATGGACTGACATGACACCTTCAGAATATAATAATGACACTTTCAGAAAATAAAAATGTCTCGATACCACTAAAGTGCTAAGTCCACCCCACACCCCGCCCCCAAACAGACTATGAGATGTCATACTAAATCACCACCAGTAATGAAGGATGCCACCTGGGGACAGGCAAATGCAGGACACCTTTTTAAGGCAGTAGGAAGACATTTCATTGTTCTTCCCAGAGAAAAGTAAAAATTAGACTAGGTGGCCAACAAGTCTGGAAAACAGAAAATCTTTTAACAAATGCTTTATTGACATATGATGATTGACAAAATATTAGTAGCTTCATTTCTGGACTTTATGGCCACCTATAGACTGTATCTTTGGAATAGGAAGAAAACAAAATGATCCTGTGCTCCCAAAATGGTAAAGCTGTTTTATTCAGGGCAGGTGCTATGTACATCTAGTGCAAGATGCTCCAAGCCCACAGGCTTGTTCCCTTTACTGACTTCTTACCATCTGCTTGGGTCACTCACGGAAGAATCACTGACAGCATTAGTATCTAGCAGCATATTCAATATTCATCTTGCCTTGAACTCAACCATCCCATTAGTCCAGTGATTTCCATACAATTACTACTTCTGTATAGAAGATACAATCACTCTACAATTCCATTAAGTGAGCATTCTTTTTTTTTTTTTGTTAGAATTCCTGAAGGCTTTGGGGAATCTTTTTTAGACAATAAAAGGTACAGAATGGGTTCAAGACAGTTGGAGCAGCTGTTTAACAAAGTAAGCCTTCTGCCTGGCTCAGTTCCCAGTAAGAAGGAAGAGACGGAATCCAGTCGTCTAGTTGTAAAGAGGAAGTTACAGGGGTAAATGCAGGAACTATCATGTTACTGAATAGCCTGTGAAGGGTCCAAGCAAACGGGAGATGATTCAGTCAATGGAAACCACTAGGATGTCTGAGATCCGAGGGGGAAACATCATTGCAGAAAAGCAGTCACTGAGTGCAATTAGCGTCAATTCAATTGTGATCAGAGGGTACAGCAGTGGGTAGGCGAGCACCGCAGCCCTTCGAATTCTCAGGCTTACAGTGCTGCGCTTTAGTAGCTGTGGAAGGTGGGAAAACCAGAGAGCCCACCATGGCATGCAAAAAGGCTATGATGACACATGGCTCAACACTGGTGGAAATTCAGTCTACACTCACTTTCCTGTGAAGGGCACAATGCACCTTCAGAGAAGTACCTTCTTTTAAAAGTCAGAGGAGGGTTTCCTTCCTCATGAATTCTTTCTACCCCCTAGATTTTCCCCATTACTTCATCACTTAAACTAGAAAAGATGCTGTTAAGCTATCTCAGCTAGCTTCTAATTTGGCCAGGGCACCAAGACCACACGCATGACTGTGTGAACGATCATGTCTTCTTGGCTCTTCCAGTGGCGGACTCAGTATGCTTCCTTCGATTGAATAGGGGTGATCTTGTTTGAGAAAAGCGTGTAAACATAAGGCCAGATTCTGTTAGTCTCCGTCCCAGAAAACTGGTGGAGTACTCCGCGGCTCCTGAAAGACAATCCAAATAAACACCATTTAGGTTGCTTAACATCACACCAGGACAGGCAGAGATCCAAGGTTAAAACAGGCACCATCCCCCGGTCTGTTTATAGTTTTCCAGCCAGGCCTAGTCTACCTGAATCACTTATTTATGAAAGAGGATGTCAAAATATATGAGCCAATTAAACAAGAAAATGAAGTCTAGGGGTTCCTGGGGCTGGAGCCTAGAGGTGGAACACCTACCTGCATAGTATGCATTAAGCCTCAATTTCAACTGCCAACCCAACTCAGCACTACTCCAACCCTCTCAAAAGGAGAGAAGTCTAGACAATTTTACAGACAGATAACTTAGGGTTTAAGTTCATGTTCTAATAGTTCCAGAATAAACACGCTGGCCTTTATCGCCTATATAACACTCCATCACTTCATCCACCTTCTAGGAGGTGTGGGCCTTTAGGCTCAGCTGGAAGAAACATTACTCTGCCCAGTGCCTGTCCCATCAGGTCCTAGGATTATCTAGTAGGTCCTTTTTGTGAATATTGAGACACACACTGACTTGTACAGCTCAATGACTGGTTTTGCCGCATCCTTGTATCGTCTCAGCTTGGCAGCAACTGCTTCAGGTTTATCGTCTTCCTGTTGGACAAGTGGCTCACCAGTGATGTCATCAATCCCCTAAAATACCAGAGAAGCCAGTTACCATGGCCAACCACTGGGCATTCATTCCCAAGGTGTTCCTTGTTCAAAACCATCTGATGAAGGTGAAACTTCAACCACATGTGCAACAAACAGGTCTGGGGCTTCGTCGTGCTGACCTCATGTCCGAAAAAGGCATTAAATCTTAACTACACCCCTCTTTATAAACACATTGCACTACTAATGCTAAGTGATAATTTTTAAAGATTTATTTATGTGAATTGGTGTTTTGCCTGCACAAGTGTTTGTGTGAGGGTGTCAGATCCCCTGAACTCAAGTGACAGTTGTGAGCTGCCATGTGGGTGCTGGGAATTGAGCCCTGCAAGTAGACTTCACTCTTCCATACTTGTGCCATGGCACCCACACATGGACACATCCATATGTACAGGGATACAAACAAATAACTTAATAAAAGGACAAAGACATTTTTTTTAAAATGGTTCAATACCATCTGCCAACTTTCAAACTGCTGTGAAGTAGTCTCTGAAATTAACAACATGTCCTAAGGTCAAAATAGGCATGATACAAATACTCAAGACTATTAGAAGCATCCTAAGAAATGAAAAATTTAAATATAGCTCCAGACCAGCCAGGGCTAAATAAAAAAAATTTCCTTTTCCATACTTCAATCCTCTAGGAAGCACAGCTGCCTGCACACACACTAGCACCATCGGAATTCTGCTCCTGAGCCCACAGCTATTCTCTCTGGGGAAAGCTGCAGAAGTGAATATGACAAAGACAGGCTGGGGAGGAACTAAAAGAATCAGGCAGCTCAGATGGACCATTAAAGCTGACCATGACACACTGAAATCCTGTTGCAGCCGGGCGCCGTAGGATTCACACTCGTGATGCATAATAAGACACATCATTACAGGTGAACTGTTAGCATGACAGGAGAGGAGAGGCCAGGCCTGGCCTGATGGGCACACTGCTTAGAATACATTTTAGAGTCCAGCAAACACATTGCCACTTCCACAAGTAGCAGAATGACGCTAGGTCAGCAGCCTCACTCTATTCTGTCTCTGAAAACAGCATCATAATTAATGTTCTTTCAGGGAGAGTTGGACTTTGGAAAGTAACAAGCCAGTAAGTAAAGCTTCTCAGGTATAAGAACTGATTAGCTTCTGTTTCCTATCTGTATTTTCAAACTCCTTTCTTCTCTCCCATTTTATTTTCCTATCACTTTTTTTGTTGTTGTTGTTTTTTGAGACAGGGTTTCTCTGTATATCCGTGGCTGTCCTGGAACTCACTCTGTAGACCAGGCTGGCCTTGAACTCACAGAGATCCACCTGCCTCTGCCTCCCAAGTGCTGGGATTAAAGACATGCAGCACCACACCCTGCCTATCATGGTATCTTGGGTAACACTTCAGTGGCACACTTCTGTTCATCCAGACACTCAGAAGGACCAGTCTGGTCAACACAATGAAACCATGAAATTCACAAAAGACTGAATGAACAAACAAATCAGGAGAAAGGAGTAACAAAAAAGAAACATCACAAATGAACTGACATCATTAAAGACATCATTGGCACAATGACAACCAACAGTGGTGACATCACCTTAAAGTAACTTCCTGCAACATTTCTGCTTCCATCTACATTCAAGGATTTTTCCATATAAAGGTTTACCCAGTAAGATACCATGCCCCCTATTCCAGTTCATTAGTAACAGTATGAGCTCGTGCATTAGTTCAGATAGTCATTATCAGGGAGACAGAGAAAGAACTTAAAAGATAACCAGAAGCTATCTGGTTATCTTTTAAGATAAAATAAAGATCATCTCAGAGATCATCAAGAACTACACAAAGGCCCTGTCTCAAGCAATCAATAAATCAATGACCTTCAATAGTTTAATGAAACAAAAAAAGAAAGAAAGAAAGAAAGAAAGAAAGAAAGTGTCACTTTTCCCAGGTCCCCAGCAATGCTGTATCTTTTTAAGCTTTAGTCCTAGCTTTCTCCCCTTTGACTCCTACAGAATTTAAACTCTGTTTTTGGCCATAAGTTTTGGTTTTTTTTTTTCTATTTCTTTTTCTTTTTTCTTTGAACACTTACGTCCTCTACCCAGCACTCTGTGTATCTTACCAGCACTTGAGGTGGGTTGAAGTCCAGGTTATAGACCCTCCCACTAGAAGGGTGAATCCATCGTCGGCTCAGACGATCTTTAAGTGTCTCAAAAGGAATGTTCAAACTGATCACTAGGTCCACGTCACAGATTCTGTCCAGGGCTTCTGCCTGCACTAATGTCCTAGGAAACCCTAAAGGCCAAAAACAAACAAACAAAAAATCAATTGCAAGTTCGGGAATGATAAAATAGTCCAAAAGGAGTTAACTAATTACCTGTAACTACCGCTGTAAATATGCTCTTTTATAGGCCAGCTTGCATGGTCAATGGAGTCACATGATTAAAACAGACTGCACTGAATTAAAGTTTTTGAGTTCACTCAAGCTTTTAAGTTCAACCCAGCCTGGGCTAAAATTTGACTTGACTACCCCCTTGTGCTGCTGGGCCAGCCATACTTTCTCCATTCCCTCTTCTGCTAAGAGGTGAATACAGACTCCTATCTGGGTCCCTTTAGCTTTATACAGTCTGTTATTTATTCTTAGGTTACCACAGGTAACTATAGGACTTGAAACCCCGAATCAGTAGGCACCTTTATCTACACTTTACGTATCACATAACCTAAGAATTCCATATGGTACACTTGAAATGTGCCAGGAGAATAGCAGCAAACACCTGTGACTCCAGTATTTGGGAGGCTACATCAGGAGAGGTATGAATCCCAGGCCATCTTGAGAAATAAGTGAAACCCTGTCTCAAAAAGATAGAAAGAAAAAAGAAAGGCTTACCTAAAATATGTAAGCCTGACTGAATGTGGTGGCATACACCTTTAATCTCAGCACTGAGGTAGGTGGAGGTGTGTTTGAGGCTAGCCTGGTGGTCTATGTAGCAAGTTCCAGGCCAGTCAGGACTACAAGTAAAGCCTGATTTCAAAAGTTACTAGTCTATTTATTTATTGCTTCAGGTTACATCTCCATCATAGTGTCCTCTTTCCACCCCTCCTAGTCCTACCCTCCCACCCTCAACCCCCTAACCCTTCCATCCTCTGGAGTGGAGTGTCCCTACCTAACGGTCCCCCGCCCCAGTTCAGCAGTCATATGAGGGCCAAGAGCCTCCTCATACACTGGGGGCCTACAAGGCAGCACAACTAGGGAAAAGTGTCTCATTGACAGGGAGAAAAAGAAAAAGTCTATGTCCATGTTCCCTTTGGTGCATTGGTTGTGGTATAGATATCATGTACTATATAGCTAAAATCTGATTATAAGTGAATAGATGCCATGTGCATCCTTCTGAGTCTAGGTTAGCTCACTCAGAATGAGCTTCTCTAGTTCGAACCATTTGGCTGCAAATTGCATAATTTCCTTGTTTCTGATAGCTGAGTAATATTCCATTGTGTAGATGTACCACAGTTTTTTAATCCATTCTTTGGTTGAGGGACATCTGGTTGTTTCCAGCTTCTAGCTATTACAAATAAGGCTGCTATGAACATAGATGAGGAAACTTCCTTGTAATTCGGTGAGGAGTCATTTGGATGTATACCCAGAAGTGGTATGGCTGGGTCCTGAGGCAAAGCTATTTTAAGTTTTCTAAGATATCGCCAGATTGACCTCCATAGTGGTTGCACAAGCCTGCACTCCCACCAGCAATGGAGGAGTGTTCCCCTTTCTCTACACCCTCGCCAGCATGTATTGTCATTTCAGCTTTTGATCTTTGCCATTCTGAGAGGTGTGAGACAGAATCTTAAAGTCGTCTTGAGTTGCATTTCTCTGATAGTTAAGGATGCTGAGCATTTCTTCAAGTGTCTCTCAGCCTTTAGGGTTACTAGTCTTTTGAAAACTATTTGGTTGCTGAAAAAAATTACAGGTATGTCCAGTTTTCTAAATGTGGAAAATGACTAAATGTGGGCTCATAGGAACTGCCTTTTTTCTCTTTTTTTCATAATAAGGTATAGGGAGGAGACTCAGTCACAGAAGCCGAAAGCAGGTGACAGAGAAGGCTGGCTTGCCTTTGAGTTCATGCCCAATCATTACAGGAAAAACAAAAACAGTGATTAGAAGTGGCAGGCCAGGTCTGGGCATGGTACCTTTAATCCCAGCACTTGGAAGGCAGAGACAGATGGATCTCTGTGAGTTCAAGGCCAGCCTGGTCTACAAAGTCCAGGACAGCTAGGGCTGTTACACAGAGAAACCCTATCTTGAAAAACCCAAAATAAATAATTTAATTAATTAATTAAAAATAGACAAATAAAATAAAAGAAGTGGCAGGCTTTGGGTAGTTATCAGGACAGGTATGGTACCCTAAGGCCCTGGACATAGTCTGAGCCTCAACAAATATCTGGGCTGCTGTCTGTCATAGGTCCTGGAAAACAGGTTGCTACTTTGATCATGAGGCTTTGAAAAGTGGGCAGTGCCATTTAACTACTTTCAGGGTTCTTAGCCCCAGCTTTAGGGTTCAGGCCTAGACAAGACTGTAGACTAAGGTCTTAAGTCCTGGATTTCAAGGGAGCTAGGTGGTGTGTTCCTCAGACTGTTCTGTATCATTGTCTCAAGCTAGCCTGAGCATAACGCCAAGTCATTTGGATGTAATTCTAACACTGTAGGCTGCCAAGAACACTGCCAAGGAAAGTGTGGTGAGCCTGGCCCTTTAACCACTGGTGGCACGTATGTTTTTGAAATGAATGCACTGACAAGAGTACAGTATAAAGAGCTATCAAGAATGTCTATATGGGGGTGGAAAGGGGAAAAAAAAGAATGTCTATATGAGTGAGGTACTCACAGACTGGAGAAGAGGGTTTAAAGAAATGTAGGCATTTTGATTTTCTGATCTATGTAGTTAACATTTGTTATCTATTGATCCGAGTTCCCTTCTAGAGACCTACCCTTGGAACTGAATGAGATTCAAGTTCCTGGAATGATGACTGAACCAGTAGGATATCAGCTCATGAAAAGAACCCCTCATACAAGTTCCGGGTTAGAATACGATCCATGAGAATCTTTGAATACAAAAATCCGTATCTAAGTAAGAGTAGCCACTTCTGGAGGTGTGGGCAGTAGCTCAGCAAGAGGGAGGGTGCAAGACTCCAGGACTAAACTTTCAGTACTTTCTTATGCACATGCATGCACATGCATACACATACAAGGGAGGAGACAGAGGGAAGGAAAAAGGGTGGGGGGGGATAGACAGACGATATGAATCTGACTGAAAAGGCTACTACTCATCACATTGGTGAACCCAGAGAGACTGTCAACCCAGTGTGGCATTTATCCCATCGAAGGAGGTTGCTGACGGCCCCTGAGACCCAGCTAGTGCCTATTTCAAGTACCCAGAACACAGGGAGATGCCACCTTGGCAGGGACGCTCAAAGAGGATGGGATGCATACGCACATTTGGTCAACAGGTGGCAGCAGCATTTACAATTTTTCCATTAATAGAGAATTACAACTGGGCCGGGAAGTTGAGCCTGTAAACAACATTTGAGAGAAGCTTAGGCGGGAAGGCTGCTGTGACTTTTTTAGGCTACTGTGGCTACAGAATAAGGCTCAGTTTCAGAGATAGTATCAGGGAGAGGGAGAGAGTAATTACTTGCAAATGAGTGTTCTGCAGCACAGGGCGGCAGTATGGTAACTGCCTACTGTATGGTCAAATAACCCAGCGAAGTACAGGAGCTGCCTACCTCACTCAGCCTGCCACCCTTCACCAGGTGTGCCTTAGCCTAACCTAGAAAACGTGCTCTTGCCCAGTTACAGCCACTCTAGGTGGAAAGCTGAAGCTTCTTTGAATCTACCACACTGCACCACTAACCACAGCGCCAACAGGTCTGTTTCTCAGATTCTCAAGAACTGTGAGGTACAGCGAGAAGTGGCTAAACTCCTTCTGGCCACTGGGCCCAGGCACCTGGTCCTGCCAACCTTACAAGCATGAGGAGGGCAGCTGGAGTGGAATGGCGCCACAGCAGCTGGGAGCAGGGGAGGACAATGGAAGCTGTCTTTCTTATACCTCCCAGGATCACCTTCCCAAGGATGGGACTGCCCACAGCAGGCTGCACCCTCTCCCACATCAGTCAACAACCAAGAAAGTGCCCACACAGACATACCCACAGGCCAGCCTGAGGAAGGCAACTACTCAGCTGAGATCCCTCAAGTATGATCTTGTATTCCTCAACTACATGAGATCTCAGGTATGTCTAGGTTTGTGTTGCTAACTAACCAGCTCGTGGAAGCGGGAGGATCAGAGCAGTATGTCGTGAGGCTAGCCTGTATATGAGACCCTGTTTCAAAACAACAAAAGACTAAGTCTGCCTCTTCAAAATGTCCTTGTCAATTAAAGGTGAATTCTTGAAGGATTGTCTGTACTGGGATCACCCAAAATCCTCCAGGAATCCTTGGTCTTTACTTCTATTTATATACATGAGTGTCTTGCCTGTGTGCATATATGTGCACTGCACACATGGCTGGTTCCTGCAGAGGCTGTAAGATGTCTTAGATACCCTGGCATTACACATGCAAGCTGTCATGTGGGTGCAGGACCCTCTGCTCCTAACCATCTGAGCCATCTCTCCAGCTCCAAATCGTTGTTCTTAAACAACTAATTCCAATACTGTACCTCTTTCCCCCTAAGGGAAGAGGCCCCTTGTATGGAAGCAGGAGCTACCATCTACAAACCCTTGTGTAAAGCCTCCCCTGTTTAAGAATCCTCTTTGTTCTCTGTGCATAGACAAGTTGCAGGAAACTGGTCCCACTGTATCCCAAGACAAAAGGGACAAATGATTTCACCACAGGCCCATTCATTTCTACACTGAGGAAAATAGCTAGCCATGAGTGCTCAGACACTGGTTAAAACGTGAGGTCTTTCTGAAAAGGGCATAATGTTCAGAAGTCTTTACCATGTAAAGTACTGTAAATGCTGATAATTCAGCTATGAACACAGATTCAGTGTCTGCCTACATGGGGGTGGGCAGGGTGCTGAGAGACCACACATGCAAATAAACATAACGCCATGTGATTTTGACATAAGACTGAACCAGATATGGTGATAGTCCTATGATCCTAGCACTTAGGAGGTAAAAAATTAGGAGTTTAAAGTCATCCTTAGCTACATTAGAGAACCAAAAGCCAGCCTGGGCTACATGAGACTGTCTCAAAACCTACAAGAGAAAAAAAATAGCATGAATAATATTGATAATATTGATATTAATAACAATAACACATGCCTACGATTTAATCATTATGTTCAGAGCCTTAAAAGGTTCATGCTTGTGGGCCAGGTATGCTGGCACACACCTTTAATCCCAGCCCTCTTGAAGGCAGATCTCTTGGTCTACAAAATGAATTCCAGGACATCGAGGGCTGTTACACGCTATCTAAAAAGAAAACAAATCAAAACAAACAAAAAGAGTTCCATACTTGTAACCAATGTTTATAGTAGGCCCAAGTAAGAATGAGAAAAAGTAATTCAAAAGTACCTTGGCTTCTCAAGAGAGCACAAGATAAGTCACAGACTGATAATTCAAATGTCTCAGTCCAGACTGCTTCATCCCCATTCAAGGTCCCTTAGCATGGGTGCCTCGTGCACGATATTTTATTATTAAGTAAGCAAAGTAGTCCCAGACACTGTGAATGAAGTTTCCTTGGAGGTCCATTTAACTTGTAGAATTCTGAAGACACCAGTCCTCAGGGATGTGGGCTCTAACACCTAACGGTAAGGTGTGAAGGTTTCATCCTTTTCTTACTTGTGGGCTTCTCAATAAATAGCCATGGGTTATGCATGTCAGTATGTGTATGACAGGACACAGGAAATGCAGAGATCCCAGTTGAATGTCTACAGCGTACCTGCATTTTAAAAATTGTTAAGCACACAGACCTCCATCAGCTCCTGGGAAGAAGTGGGGAAAGAGCGAGTGACTAAGCACTTCCCAGGAACAGATGGACTGACTGTGATAGAGCATGCCTGGAATCCCAGCACAAGGGGTCAGGGCCAGCATCTACTGTATGGGAAATTGGAGACCACCCTAGGATACAAGCGAGCCTATCTCAAGAGGAGTGGGGTGAGAAAGAGAAAAATCCAAGTCAGGTATCACCAAAATGTTTCTTTATGTCCTCAATGATTACAACTCAACAATTACTGCTATTTAGAAAGCCAGTAGCTGATCTCACTGAAACTAGACTCTTACCAATAGTGAAGCTCTGTGCTTTCTTTCCTTCAGTACACTATTTAAATGGAAATAAAGTTATTTTGAGAATATCAAAATATTCAATGACCTTGTTAAAAAGTAGAATCTTGGGGACCAAACAGGTGGTTCTACAGTTGAGAGCACTTGATGTTCTTCATAAGATGACCAGAGTCCAGTTCCTGGTACCCATATTAGATGGTACATAGCCACCAGGAACTCCAGTTCCTGGGGATCCAGAGCCCTTTGCCGCCATGTTCATGCAAGGCATAAACTTAAACATATGCATAAATTTAGAAAATTAAATTTAAAAAGTAGGATCAAGATGGGCGTGGTGGTGCTTGCCTTTAATCCCAGCACTTGGGAGGCAGAGGTAGTAGAGTCTCTGTGAGTTCAAGGCTAGCCTGGTCTACAAATAGAGTTCAGGACATCCATGGATACAAAGAAAAACCCTGTCTTGAAAAACCAAAAGAACAACAACAACAAAAAGCAGAATCAAGCAGGACTTAGTAAAAATTATCTGATCACACCTTTAGTTCCAGCACTCAGGAGGCAGAGGCAGAGGCAGGCAGATCTGAGTTCGAGGCCAGCCTGCTCTACAGAGTGAGTTCTAAGACAGTCAAAGGCTACACAGAGAAACCCTGTCTTGAAAAAAAGACTAGCCCCCCAATATTATGTGATCAATTTTAATACACAAATTAAAAGATGTGCCCATATTTTAGTATCATGGCTACCTGGCTGTAAAAACAACCAAGGAAGTCAACCAAACCCAACAAAGTCTGACCATTGTGATTTGCACGAGAAAGGTCTCCCAAAGGTTCTCATACTTGAGCCCCTATTCCCCAACTGGTAGTTATGGAACCTTTAAGAGATGGAACCTTGCTGAAGTATGTCACCAGGGACAGGCTTTGACAGTTATAGTCTTTTCCTCCTTCCCTTGCCTTCTTTTGTGCAGATGAAATGTGATCAGGCAGCTTCCTGTTTCCACAACCATGCCATTCCCTTCCTCCCCATGAAGACTGGAACCATAAGCTAACATGGCCCCTTTCTTCCCTAACTTGCTATTGATTGTGGCATCTTAGCACAGTAACAGAAAACAATAGCACTGATCCCTCAGGGAGGCCAAGCACACAGGAAGGAGACACTCTGATCAAGCTCTACATGTTAAGTACAAAAAGGGGGGGGGTGGCAGCGGGGGAGTGGAAGCCAAACTTTAAAGATATGGCCTCACTGTGTAGCCCTGGAACTTCGTATGCATGACCCCAAACTCAAAGAGATCTACCAGCCTCTGCACCCTTAGTGATGGGCTACAAAAATGTGCATCATCGCACCAGCTTAACCATATTCAGTTAAGCACCACTGCTCAAATTCTTCACATTATGTATAGAAAACCTGTTAAACAATTGGCACTGTATCGGTCAGGGCCTCTGGAAACATGACATTGATTATTCTAAACAAAAGCCCATTACTTTCCATAATGCCAGTTCTGTTTATCTTCTGCATGGATGCCACCTTATCTAACAGGTTGGCATCTCCCACTGTACCCCTGCTGTGTCAGGGAGCTTATGTATGCTTCTTCTACTCACTGTGTGTGTGTGCACATGTATTCATCTATGCTCACACACATGTGCTGCTGTAGCACATGGAGAGGTCAGAAGGCAACTTCAGAATCAGCTTCCTGTCCACTGTGGGTTCCATGGATTACACTGAGGTCATCAGACTTTGAGTGGCAAGTACTTTCGCCAATGGAGCCGTCTCACCAGCTATAATCCTTCCTTAACACATTTTATTCCTTTCTCCTTCACTGTCACCATCAGGTGTAGAATCAGCTAGATACTGATTTCATATACTTTCGAAACATGCAGAACAGTCTTATAAATATAAGGAAGTGCTCATACACTCTCCAGGGTGGGGAGGGGGCTGTTTTCTATTATACCCAACAGCATCCCCTCCATCACCTAAACCCATCTATCAAGCACCTAGAATCACTGGAAATCACTCACAGGGGCAACAGGGAAAACTGCCCTAGGCATTCACTACAAAATGTAGCAAAATGTATTGTTCATTCCCAGTAGACATCGGCTACCCGGTGGGGAACAGCACTCCTCAGAGGTCAGCCTCAAAAAGGAAAATACAGAGGCGATGAGGTCAAAGCCAGTCTAATCTGCTAAAACAACTCTGCAAGAAAAGGGTGAACCCCTAAGCCCCAGGACCCCTGATCCAGTTTCTGCATATGCACCTCCTTCTGAGGACTGGGTGGGTGGGCAGACATGCTTGGATGTCTCAGGTCTGAGATCAGTCTCCAGGAAAACAAGCAATGCATGGCAAGGCTGTACATTCAAACAGCCTTGTGGGCAGAAGACTGAATACATAAAAAATAGAAATCCCTTCAGAAAGAACCAGTGAGCTCATACTGTTCACAATGAAATACAGCCCGTTTAATATAATTCCAGCTTCTTAAATTGTGAGTCTCGACCCATATGTAATTGATTGTGAGGCTGCCAAGGAATCTGGCAACAGAAAAAGTTTCTGAATTCAAAATCAAGTGTGTAAGGAATCCCAGCTGGCTGTAACCACACTGCAGTCTTCCACTCTTATTTACACTGACAGGTCACTGTGTTCAAGGTCAGCATCTGAAACACCTCAGGCAAATAGATGTCAGATGAAGGACTATTGGAACTGGAATTCAGTCGCCCTTAGCTATAAGTGAGTTTAGGGCCAGTCTAAGCTATACGAGCTCCTGTATCAAACACATGGGAGAAAGGGAAAGAAAGATGGTTTCTTTCATATACCTAAGGCTGCCACAGAACTGACAGTGTTTTTACCACACACACACACAGGTTTCTCTTCTTGTAAGAAACATTAACAAGGCTGTACATAGCATGACATACCTTTAAACCCAGCACTCAGCAGGCAAGGATCTATGAGAGTTAGAGACCAGCTTGGTATAAAGAGCTCCAAGCCAGCCAAAGCTGCAGAGACCCTGTCTTATGAATGAATGCATGCATGCATGAATATTACCAACAAATGTTTGGTCTGTATGCCTTTTTAGAATTTTGTGTCACATTTGCTTGGGATAGGGGTAGGAACGGGTTTGCCTGTAGTAGTCAAAGGACAACTTAGAGAATTTAAGTTCTGTTCTCCACCATTAACTCCAAGGGCCAAACTCAGGACTGGGTTAGGGTTAGCCTTGGCATCAAGCACTTTAGCTTGAGGAGCAATCTCGGAAGCCTTGCTTACCTACTTTATACACTTAGATAACAATGGCAATATAAAATCTCAAGCAGAAAGGCATCACCGGTGAAAAGTGTTTAAGAAATGTTTCTCTTGAATTAAAAGGCTTAAAAATTGTTTTCCAAACTGGAAGGGTGATTTTTCTCCATGAAAACTAATGCTTTGATCTGGACATGAGTTGAGCACATCTCCCAAAGATCCATGTTCTGAGAACTGGTTACCAGTGAGACAAATCGTAAGAACATGTGACCTATGCAAAGGTGAAGGGAGGGGGTGAATTCCTTGGACAGGATTAACAGGAGTCTTAGGATTCCAGGCAATTCCCATGAGACTTGTACAACATCAAGGAGCAAGCACCGTACTCACTCTGACCTCCTGGATCACAACAGGACACCTCTCCTTGAGTGTGCGCTATCTGAGACGCAATCTACCATGATCTGGTATAGTCAAGAGGGCTGGGCCCTCAAGTGTGTGGTTTGAATAATAACTGTTTCCCACACATCAGGCATTGAAACACTTGGTCCCGAGTTGATGATACTATAGGGTAAGTGATGTGTGTGTGTGTGTGTGTACCTTGACACACTTCCAATTGGCTGTCTTGCTTTATGTCTGCTGTTGAAGGTGTGACCCCTCTGCTGCCTGCTTCAGCTGCCATGTCTTCCCTGCCATTATAAACCCTGGAGCCCTAGCAAAAATTAACTCATTCTTCCATGAACTGCTTTTGGTCATGCTAGCTTATCACAGCAACAGAAAAATAACTAATACAGCCCTTACAACTTCAAACTAAATACAACTTTTCATTCACACACTACTCAGCTTGATTAGTGTTATAGCGCCGGGCATGGTGGCACACGCCTTTAATCCCAGCATTTGGGAGGTAGAGGCAGGCGGATCACTGTGAGTTCGAGGCCAGCCTGGTCTACAAAGTGAGTCCAGGACAGCCAGGGCTGTTACACAGAGAAAGTCTGTCTTGAAAAACAAAAAAAAAAAAAAAAAAAAAGATTAGTGTTATAGCAATGAAAGCTGACCAATGTACCAAATATAAATATTTTGAGAATCAATCATGATGGCTGCCATGTTAATACCAGCATTTGGAAGCTAAGGAAGAGGATTGCCATGAGTCATCTAAGCCACTTAATGAGACACTACCTCAAAAAGAAAATAAAACAAAATGGGTGTTTCTTAACCAAGTGCTGTGGAGGTAGACAGCACTGAACATTTTAGCAAAGATGGATTGAGCTGGCCAACCCAGAGCACACACCATCTCCCAGCCAACCCACCTGACTTGTTCCCTTGGCTCCCATCCGCTGCACTAACTTCCACCCACAGTTAGCGGAATGCTTCTCCAAAGCCATATGGACCAAGACTACAAGTCATCTGTCATCCAGAATTCCTTCTAAGACACATCCAGTCACCTTCAGAACACTCAGCAAGCATATCTTCTGCTAAGCATGAGCATCCACCCTGCAACAGAAGGGGTCTAAAGTAGAACATGGGGACCAGGCAGTCCTTACACCCTCACTGTGCCAAATGGACAGACTCCAGAGCTTTGAAGAAAAACCAGAACGGAAAATGACCAGATGGGTTTTCAGGAAGAAAAAAGAAAAAAAACAAAATCAGTAGGGAGACTGACGCACTTTACTAAAAACAGGCCTGTGATGTAAAAGAACTATCTATTCTCTGAGAGAACACTTAACACAAGAGCATGCACAAGAAGAGATATAAAACAGTCCAAAACTGACTTTGCAACTCTGCAAGGCTAAATTTTTCAAGCTATTTTTGAACTTCATACTTCATGTAGTAACCTGCTAAAAATTCAGGCCCTGTACGCCAGCCATAAAAAAAATTAGTGAAACCTTGTGGCATTTACTTAAACAATACTCTCCTAAGCATTTTGCATTAAGCCACTCCTTCCTAATCCATCTTCCCTGAAGAGTCAAATGCACAAAAACGTAAGGTGACTTGCCTATGGCCACACACAGCCAGCAAGTAGTCTGGCTGGCCCCAGTACCCATTACCCACCTCTTGAAAGAAATTTAATAGAGATACAATCTCTAAAAAGTACACAAATTTTATTTTAACATGACACGAGGTCTTAAATTAACAAAGTTTAAAGGAATTAATGACAGGTGTCAGCAAAGTTGGAGCTCATCCCAAATTCACAAAAAAATATTTGGGAAATTGGTAGTAGTGTACACCTATCATGCCACTGCAGGGGGTGAGGAGGGTGCAGGGGTGGGTGGAGGAGTGCCAGTCAGCCGTGAACCCTGCACACAACTTGCCAGGCAAGTTATGCCAACTAACATAATAGTGGCATGACTGTTACGGACGTAATAGCCAACGCCCTTCTGGTTGGATTTGAGATCCAATCTACAGAAGGAACACATCTGGTACTTGTTCAAAAGCCTAGTGGGAAGTGACTGCTGTTTTGCTTAGTGGGCATGATCTACCTGCCTGCCAAGCTGACTTGTTTATGACCACAGACTACTGCTTCTATCAGGTATTGTCAAAGAAGTTTCTGTTTGCCATGGTGACAGTGCAAAGTAGAAGCTGTTAACTGTTCAATGTGCTAAGAATGAGTGATTATTTAGCATTCACCCCTCTACAGGACATCTGTGTTACCAACCTACCCACTCCCATAATCACACCCACCAAGGTTCAGAAAACGCCACAGGAGAGTGGGTGTGTGCTGGCTACTTTTATGTGAACTTAACACAAGCTGGAATAGTCTAAATGGAAGAAGGAACCTCAATTGAGAAACTGCCTCCATTACAATCTGGGCTACAGTCAAGCCTGTAGGTCATTTTCCTAGTTAGTGACTGATGTCCAAAGGACCCAGCCCATTGTGGATGATGCCACTCCTGGGCTGATGGTCCTGAGCACTACAAGAAAGCAGACTAAGCGTTCAAGTACATCCATGGCCTCTGCATCAGCTCCTGTCTTCAGGTTCCTTCTATGGCAGATTATGATGTAGAAGTCTAAGCCAAATAAACCCTTTCCTCCCCAAGTTGCTTTTGCTCATGGTGTTTCATCACAGCAATGGACACCCTAACTAAAATAGGGTGAGAAGCACAAGAGCCAGAAGGAATCGTTTGTCAAAATGAGGCACTAGCTCCTAGGCATGGCAGGGTCTTTACACTGTTAAACTCCTGGCAGTTGTTACTATTTTCACAAGACCTGCCTAGACTAGGCCCATTGGCGTTCTGTCCTGGGGAGGTCCACAAAGCTCTGTCCCTCCGTGAGGATTTAAAGGCAGCTTAGTGGGACCGCTCCAGGACAGGAGACTGTATTTCTTCTTCTTTCTTCTTCTCCCTCTTCCTCTCCCTCTTCCTCCTCCTCTTCCTCCTCCTTCTTCTTCCTCCTCTTCTTCCTCCTCCTCCTCCTCCTCCTCCTCCTCCTCCTTCAGTGGTGTATCCCCCTGGTAAGTTGCCCATTCTCTATAAACAAGCCCCAACCCCAGGCTCCTTAGTTAAACTCACTAGGGCACACACAAAAACAAAAATTAAACAAAACCAGAAAGGGTTCTAGCTGGGAAAGGTAGGGGGAAATCAGTTGGAGTGGGACAACAGATGAAATACTATCAAAGAATTTATGCAGAAAATTTCATAATGAAACTCATAATAAATGCTAATAAAAGTATCTTAAGCCGGGCGTGGTGGTGCACACCTTTAATTCCAGCACTCTGGAGGCAGAGGCAGGCAGATCTCTGTGAGTTTGAGGCCAGCCTGGTCTACAAAGCAAGTCCAGGACAGCCAAGACTCTGTTACACACAGAACCCCTGTCTGGAAAAAAAAAAAAAAAAAAAAGAAATGGAGAGGAGTGGAGGGGAGGAAGGAAAGAAAGGGAAGGAAGGAAGGAAGAGTATTTTAAGTCTTTCTCCATTAAAACACTTTTTTTGGTTATTCAATCAGTGACATAAAATTTGAGCAACATGCACAAAAAATCAAAGACTTCCTTTGCCTTTTTTTTCTGCAAGCTCAGAAAACACTAGGCTGAGTTATGTCCCATTTATTCTGTATCTAACCCCCCCCCCCGCCAAATCCATATTTTCTAACCCACATTTTTCTACCCAGGGGATATCCATCTTCTCACTTATATTTTATGTGTGTGAATGTCTGCTTGTATGTTCGCATGAATACCATGTACATACCTGGTGCTGGGGAGGCCAAGAACTACTAGTCCTCCTAGAATTGGAGTTACAGGCTTAAACCCAGGTCCTCCACAAGG
Source organism: Lophiomys imhausi (assembly GCA_907164525.1). NCBI lineage: Eukaryota > Metazoa > Chordata > Mammalia > Rodentia > Muridae > Lophiomys > Lophiomys imhausi. The sequence continues at coordinate 457,790 of CAJQZJ010001058.1, forward strand.
GCAGCAGCAAATGTTCCTAACCACTGAGCCATCTCTCCAGACCAACTTACATTTTCCAAAAAAAAAAATAATCCATCCCTTTCTTTCATCAGTGAAACAATTCCCTCCCTTGTGTCCTTGGAGAACCATAAAATGTGTTTTCTCTTACAGTATTTGTAGCTTTTTTTTTTTTTTTTACATTTCTTTACACAGGTTTCCAGAAGAATATTAGCACCTTAAAAAAAACAAAGTTTTAAACTATTTGCCAAAAAAAGGGATCAAGTAGACATCCTTGAAGACACATCCCTGGGCAGAAATTCAGAATGAAATGGCTGGATTGTAAGTAAGCACAGTACTTCACTGTCCCTTATCGGCCCTGTCTGTAATCCAGTGCCTAGAAGTCACTATTATAGCCCAAGCTGGTTTACTACTTGCTGTAATCCCCTGCATCTGCTGCCCATGAGCAGAGATTAGAGGCTAGCCTCACATTGAACTGAGGCTACCATTTTTTTTTTAATAATCACTTCCTATATAGACAATTTTTGGACACCCTATCTCTATTAATCTGACAAACAAGTGAAAAACAAGAAACACAAAAATTGAAATTTTTACAACCCCAGTGAATGAAAACATAACTATTAATTTAAGGTGGTACACCCAGTGTGAATTCACCACGGAAACCATGGACCTAAGGCAACAGCAGCAGGCGTTCATAGTAATGATCAGCAGACAGAAAACCAAGAGGCTTCACCACCCTGGGTTTCCATGTTGCCAAATTATAATATTGAAGCAATGACAGATCTGGGGAACAGGGACAGCTAACAAACTGTAAAAAATTAGGAGAGCAATCAAGGGTGCCAAAGTCCAGCCTGCCCATCACCCACTCACCATCTAGTAGCCAGTGCTGGGCACTCCGGGTCTCCAGTTCTGACATCATTAGGCGCGTGATCACATGATCTGGAACCAAGAGACCTTTTTCTAGGTACTGCTTTGCCACATCACCAACTTCTGTTAAAGAGAGAAAAAGAAACACTCAAGAAGGCTGCTGAGATGGGTGTATTGGCACAAGCCTGTAATCCCAGCACTCAGAAGGTATAGGTAGGAGGATCAGAAGCTCAACCTCATCCTACTAGCAAATTCTAGGGCAAACTGGGCTATGAGATCTGTTTTCCAAAATATGGGGGGAGGAGAAGTTACTGCACTCTTGGCAATTTAGCCTTCTGCTTCATCATCCATGACACAATAGCAAAGTTGAACGAAAGTCACTATTACAGTGTTCAATATTTGTTTTTACAACTGGGGAC
>CAJQZJ010001058.1:460966-475612 GCA_907164525.1 Lophiomys imhausi
TCTAGTTCTCTCCCTCTCCCCCTCCCCCTCCCTCTGTATTTGTGTGTGTGTGTTTACCTATCTGTCCATATGTCTGTCTCTGTCTCTTTGTTCTGACCAAATGAGATTCTTTGATTCTCAATCAACTGCACTGAGAAGACAAGCTAGCTAAATGTCCACAAGGCAGCAACTTCTCAAGACGCCTGGTTGTGTCATTAAAGACAGATATTTTGTGCCTTCAATGTCTCTGAAGAAAGACCTCGGCAAGGAGCCAATTTCTTTCCAAGGCTGCACACCCTCTAAGTTCCAAAGGCAAAGTGAAAGGGACAAAATTAGAACTGGGTTCCCCTTAGTAGCATCCCTTCTGCGAACACCAATGACAAACACTGAAGACAGTTCCAACACACCCAGTCTAAGAGGCCTGATCATCCATAAACTGAAGCTTTGTGATCCTAAAGACTAAGTTCTTTCTTGCTCCATGAATATTCAGAATATTCAGGCATTTTCTTGAAAAATAGAGTACTCCTAGAAAAACAACAACAACAAAAAAACAGAGTTTATCCTTCATATTACTTTGCTAAAGAAAGGTAGCATAAAGCCGGGCGGTGGTGGCGCACGCCTTTAATCCCAGCACTTGGGAGGCAGAGGCAGGCGGATCTTTGTGAGTTCGAGGCCAGCCCGGTCTACAAAGTGAGTCCAGGACAGCCAAGGATACACAGAGAAACCCTGTCTCGAAAAACCAAAAAAAAAAAAAAAAAAAAAAAGAAAGGTAGCATACACTTTCATTCCAGCAGTTGGGAGGCAGAGGCTAGAGCATCTGAGTTCAAGGGAACCTGGTCTACATACCAAGTTCCAGGCCAGCCAAGGCAACATTGTAAGACCCTGTCTGAAAAACTAAAAGCACTTAAAAAGTCTTTAAATAAAGGGGGGGGGGTCAGGAGGGGGCTTATAAGGAGAAAAATGCTCATAATATATATCTGAAAACTTTAAAAGAAAATATTTTAGAAAATCTTGGGTAAAGGGGTTTACTACCAAACCTGACCTATGGTGGAGAGGATTCACACATAAAAACCATTCTTGGACATCCACAGTACCCATGTGCACACAGAAACAACCACAAATAATAACAGACTAAAGAGGTAAGTTCAGTGGTGCTCATCTATGTTAAAAAAACAAAAACAAAAACAAAAAACCAAGCATGGGAACATGTGCCTGAAATCTCGGTGCTGAGAAAGGAGGTGACTGGGGGACCCCTAGATTTTGCTGTCAGCCAGTTTAATGAACCAGCCCTCATTCCTAGTGAGAGATCTGCCTCAGAAAATAAGGTGGATCACACCTGTGAAATGACACCCACATTCATCCCCAAACACGCCTTTACAGCACACAGAAATAAAGCATGTCAAGGACTGAGGATGTATGTAGCTCCATTTGTAGAGTCCTTGCCTGGCATGTAGAGCCAGCCCTGACTTCTATCTATCTCCCAGCACTGCACAAATGAGACATGGCCATACATACCTGCAGTCCCAGCGTGGAAGGTGGATGTAGGAGGATCATAAAAAAACAGCTCAAAGACATACTTCACTTCAGAGTCTCAGGCTAGCTAGGATCACATGAGACCCTGACATTTAAAAAGATGCCCAAAGCTGGCTGTGGGTTTAGTGGCTAAAGCAATTGCCATGCAATTGGGAGGATCAGAGTTCAGATCCCAAGAATCCACATAAATGAGCGGATGTGGTGGCCAGCCTGTAATTAGAGCTCAGGAAGTAGACACAAGGCATCCATATAGTATAATGATAAAGAACACACACTTTATAGCCAGACTGCCTAGGTTCATGTCTCAACTTTGACAATTAAGGCTACTATAAGGGACTCTGGTCACTTATTCCCTGGAAATGACTGTGTGTAGAAAGAATTAATTAAATTATTACTTATATTGATGTTATATTTAATTGGTCGGCAGTGTTAATCCTTAACTCACCATTATAAAAGAGCACACAGAGACCACATGGATTTTAACAAGCCTTGGCCTGAATTGAGCAATCTTGGCCCATCTAAGCTCTTAATTCTATTCCCCAAATATGACCCCATATATACGTAAGTCCCCTAGGCTGTTATTCCCCACACTATGCCAATGCTCCAGGCTACGTGGAATGACATCCTTTTCTCTAACCCATGTTCTATGTCTGCTTCTGCCTGCTCTTAGCTTCTTGTCTTGGAGGGCTTCTTCTACCCATGAACCTCTCTGCTTCAGAAATCCAAGCACCTTAGTCCCGCCTACCTCTGTCTTTGCCCAATCTCAGGCCTCAGCATTTACTCAACTAATCAGAGACAATGATTAGAAAACAAAGTAACAGACAGCAGGCAGGACCAATTAATTAACATTTAGAATGCATACCATCACCCCATCAACTGTGCCTCTCATTACCTATGTTTTAAAAGACTTGAAATGGTGCCTCTTTGCAAATGATGGCTCTATGCGACCTTCACCATGAGAGTGTTTGAGGCATTTGCTTCTGAGTATCAGTGGGGGCCCTAGGCAACTTCAGAACTCACTGAATCACAAATACCTCTCAGTCAGCACTATTCCTGTCCTCATTTCTTTAATTAAGGAAGAAACTAAAAAAGTAAATTGCTGGGAATTGCAGGGGTGGCTAAGCAGCTAAGAGTACTTGCTGGGCAATCATGAGAACTAGAGTTTGGATCCCAACACCCGCATAACAAAATCAAGAATCTTAGAAATGCATTAACTCCAAAGACCTCTTCTTGCCTCCACATGCACACAGAGGCAGAGCCTCCTCTCACAGCACAATTATTTGCCCCTTCCTTTTGATTTGAAAAACAGTGCAAGACCTCATTTTTAAACATTTAATAAATCATAAAAAGATGATGGAATTTCATAAGCCAAGCAAATGCAGACATCTACATCCTGAGTATTTTCTTGGCCCAGGACCAGAACACGTGCACGCTCCTCAGAAAACACACCATGAACATCTGGTGGGGTACCACACGCTGCCTTTCAAGCATCCAAGAGAAACAGGCAGCAGAAGACCACAAGGAAACAGATAAGGACAAGTACGCTGGAAGTCAGCCAGAACTTGAAGACTTAGTGTTGAAGCAACCTTTCAGGCTCAAGCCTGCAAATCAGCCCTGGTACCCACCCCAGCAGACACAACAAACAGTCCTAAGGAGTGGAATTGTACTTCCTTCCTTCCTAGAGTTCTCTTTCTCTACAAAAAACAAAGAACAGTGTCCCTGTAACCTGATCTCAGTCCAATGACTACCTCCATCCTGAGGACAAAGAGAATTTCACTTTTAATCTGAACCAAAGTCATTCTTGGCCACGGCAGAAGGCTGCCAAGCAGCTGGCAGGGCCACCCCCTGAGCAGGAAGTATCTTAGCTATGGATCAGCTTGAGGAGCCACTGAGCTCCATGCCATCTGAGCAGGTGGCACAGACTGCCACAGCTGCTGAAACATGACTTTTCCCCTCTTGGTCCTTATAGTTTCTCATAACCTCATAGAGAATTAGAACCACAAACCAAAAATGTGCCCAGCTGCAACCAAATGGATGGAACTAGAAAAGCTCATCCTGAGTGAGCTAATCCAGACCCAGAAAGATACATATGGTATGTACTCACTTATAACTAGATGTTAGCCATATAGTACAGGATAACTATCCTACAACCAACAGACCCAAAGGAATAGGAAAATGATCTTTGTTACCTATTAGTGGAACACTTCACCCTAGTGGAGCTACCAAATAGCCCCCCAGTGCAAAAGGAAGTTCTTAGCCCTCATGTATCTGATGAACTGAGGGGGGTTGATATGGAGGCACCCCACACCAGAAGAGTGGGATGGGTGGGAGAGGGGGTAGAAGGTGAGAGGGTGGGACCCGGAGGGGGCTGTAGTGGAGATGTAACTTGAATTAATAAATACACATTTAAATTAAAAAAAATGTGCCCAGCATACACCCTCCCAAAGCAGGCTGAGAGGGCAAACAAGAGCCAATGTTGAGACAGACTTCCCACAGGATATTCTCAGCCACTGAGGGCCTTGTGGCACACTGACAGGCCAACCTGCAGTAGATCAGTTTTCAGTAAAAGCAGTTGGCAGCGACAATAGCCACAACAGTAGTCACTAAGCAGTATGGATTTGGGGCTGGAGAGATGGTCCCACAGTTGCTGCCCTTGTAGAAGACCTGGCTGGGTTCAGCTCCCAGCACCCAGGTACCTCAAATAATTCCAGTTCCAGGGAATACTGATGCTTTCTTCTGGCTTCTGTAGGCACCCATATACATGCAGCATACAGCCAAGCCAAACAGATATACACATACATCAAATAAATATTATTTATTATTTATATATAATATATATTGGTGTTTTCCAGACAGGGTTTCTCTGTGTATCCCTGGATGCCCTAGACTCACTTTGTAGACCAGGCTGGTTTGACTCCCAGAGATCCACCTGACTCTTCCCTCCATCCCTCCTCTAGTGCTGAGATTAAAGGCATGTGCCACCATGCCCAGCAATTACAGGCAGCTGTGAACTGCCATGTGGGTTCTGAGATTTGAACCCAGGTCCTTTGGAAGAGCAGCCAGTGCTCTTAACCACTGATCCATCTCTCCAAGCCATAAAAATCTTTTAAAATAAATTTAAAAAAACAAAGCACTAAGGACTGACCAGTGACTGTCCCAACTATGGTGAAGGCCACTATTTGATTTTTGAAACTAAAAGGTGTTAGCCAGGCGTGGTAGCACACACTTGTAACCCCCACATGAAGGACAGTAAGGCCCCACCCTAAGGACACAATGAGTTACAACCAGTTTGACGCCAACCTGAGCTACATAGCAAGATTCTACCCCTGCCCTGCTAGAAACTAAACCGTTTTACATAAAAATTATAAACTTTCTATTTTGCTTGATGTCCTTTTCTTTCTTTTTTTCTTTTTTCTTTTGGTTTATTTATTGCTTTGCTTTGTTTTACTTTATTGGGACAGGGTCCTGGTCTTGCTATATAGCCCAGGAGGACCTGGAACTGTATAGTCCATGCTGGCCTCAAAGTCAGTCTGTCAAATATTGACTTTTTCATTCTTTTTTTTTTTTTTTAAGGTTTTTCAAGACAGGGTTTTTCTGTGTATCTCTGGCTGTCCTGAACTCACTTTGTAGACCAGGCTGGCCGTGAACTCACAGAGATCCACCTCCCTCTGCCCCCTGGGTGCTGGGATTAAACCGCCGAGCCATCCCTCCACTGGGATTTCTTAATTTCTAAGAGATACTTAATCTACTGGGGAAAGACTGTGATAGCCAGGTGTTTGGGGCCACATGCATGGTCTTGTCTTTAAAGAGTCATCTTTTCCTAATCCCGACTGCACAGTTTCCTTTCATTCTTGGAGGAGATAAGCTATGGTTACACTACTGTTCCTAGTGTGAGGTTAGTTTCAAAACTAGAGACGGAACGTATCTGCCAACACTTGCATTCTGTACAATCGGATCCCAGAGCCTTTACTGTGGACACCTCACTAGAGCAGAGCCTCCAAAGGCCTTCCCTGCCAACTTCCTCATGCAATGACTCTCAGTCTACAGTCTTTCTTCTTCACAAAAATACTCCTTTCCTGTTCTCAAGGGAAGAACTTCGCTCATTTGGGTGAGTCACTTAAAGCCTCTTGGAATCAGAAGTCCCATCACTTTTTTTAAGTTATTAATTTTTGTGTATGGGTGTTTTGCCTGTATACTATGTGCCCAGTGTCCAGAGACTAGAAGAGCATGGGATCTCTGGAAATAGAGTAACACATAGTTGTGAGCCACCATGTGGATGCCAGGAATTGAAACTGGGTCCTCTATAAGAGCAGCCAGTGCTCTTAAACACTGAGCCACCTCTCCAGCCTCCATCTGTAGAATTAATTAATTAAATTACATTGGGCACCATCTGTAGAAGAAAATAATTAAATTATTTCTTAGTACTTATATTATATTTAATTGGTCGGCAGTATTAATCCCTAACCCGTCATTATAAATGAGCATACAGACATCACATGGATTTTAACAAGACTTGGTCTGGATTGAGCAATCTTAGCCCATCTAAGCTAGCTCGTAATTCTATTCCCCAAATATGACCCCATATAATACACGTACACCCCTTGGGTTGTTATTCTCCATGCTCTGCCAATGTTCCAGGCCACGTGGAATGATCTACCCCATTGTGTGTCTCCTCCTTGCTCTTGCTTCTACTTCTTGGAGTCTTTGCCTACCCCTAAACCTCTGTGCTTCAGAAGTTCTCTCACGTTAGTCCCACCTGCCTCTGTCTTTGCCCAATCTCAGGACTCAGCATTTATTTAACCAATCAGAGACAATGTAAGTAACAGACAGCAGGCAGGACCAATTAATTAACATTTAGAATGCATAACATCACACCATCATCCGTCATCTTTTTTTAAAACAAGATTTTGTATGTATCCTAGGCTGGCCTGAAATTAGTTATTGATCTTCCGGCATCAGCACCCCAAGTGCTGGGATTATAGGCATGCAATACCATGCTTGGCCCATCAATATTTTTCAAAGGTATAAAGAACAAAAAAGGAAGAATGAGATCCATGGATGATGATGATGATGTTGATGATGGTGATGGTGGTGATGGTGCTGGTGATGATAATGGTGATGATGGTGATGGTGGTGATGGTGATATTGATAGTGATGATGGTGGTAATGGTGGTGATAAATATAAACTAACAATCCAAGATCTGCCCTGGGCAAGAGAAAGGTAAATCATGGAGCTAGCAAGGGTGTCTGAAAGTAAAGGTGCTTGCCACCACTGCTCTGGAACCCATAGAATATAGGTAGAAAACTGGGTCCCACAAGTTCACAAACACACACAATAAATATAAAAACAAATGGCAACAAAAAAGAAACTCAAATCATTATAACATTCCAGCCAGTCATGGGGGCACACGCCCTTAATCCCAGAACTCGGGAGGTTGAGGCAGGCAGACTGTAATTTCCAGGCCAGCCAGGTCTACAAAGTGAGTTCCACGATAGTCAGGGCTACACAGAGAAAACCTATCTTAAGAAAAAAGCCAAAAAAAAATTTCTATAATGTTCCTCTCTTTCTTAGAGATCCTTATGGAGAGGATAGCTTTATCTAAATTTTTAATCAAGTTCTTAAAAAGCCAAGTGTAGAAGCTTCTGCTTCTGCTCCTCTAGGTCTGGGACTCTCAGACTAGATAGTCAAGGGACAATCAGATGGATCTTTGAACCAGGAAACAGAGCTTGGGAGGGGTGGCTGAGTAAGAAATCAACAGGTACCAGAAGCCTGGAAGTAGGATGCAGAAAAGGCAGAGGCTCCAGCCATGGCTGAGCAGGGCAGGGCAAGGGAGGCAATGGCTAGAAGGTGTATTAGTAATAGGTGACAGTGTATCCAGTGCCATGCCAGAATGTTGCTTGCCCTAGCCCTCAATACAAGCACTTCATTATCAAGGTGCTTTGAGGGAAGGAAGGAAGTTACAACAGTGAATTAAAACCAGGCAGCAAAAAGAAAAAAAAAAAGACTAAAAAGCAGAAGTGAATGCCAGACAAGCTGGAAATCTAAAAAGGGTACTAAAGTTACCTCATATGGGATGGGCCTGACTCCTGTCTTCTCTTTGGGGTTCATGCTCAAGAATTCCCCCATAATCTACATCCCCTACCCTTCACTAAGTTGACTAGAGCAGCCTTGTTTTTGAATTAGCTCAGTAGCCATTGGCAGGCCTTTAATTTGTCATCCTCCTGCCTTAGCCACCCAAACAGTGACATTACGGGCATGCACTACTACATCTTTTCAGGGTTTTTAAATGTTTTTAACTATGTGAGTGGTAGGGGTGGGGTGGGGTGGGGTGGGATGTGAGTGCTGGGTGCCCATGGATGCCAGGTGTTAGATCCCCCTAAAGCTGAATACAGGATACAGGCAGTGATCCACTCAGTATCATTACAAAGAACTGAACCCAGGTCCTGTGAAAGAATAGGCTGTGCTCTCAAACACTGAGTCAGCCTGACTTGCATCTTTCAAATGTAACAGGCAATGCTAGAGAACTTGCTCTTTCTAACAGTGCTCTCTTAGGATGTCTATTCCCTACATAACACATCCTATTTTGCCTCACCAGAAAGACTCAACATATGATGGGGTTTTGTGCTGACCAGGAGCTGGAGAGATGGCTCAGTGGTTAAAAATACCAACTGCTCTTCCAGGGTGCCTGTGTTCAATTCCCAGCACCTACATGGCAGCTCACAACTGTTTGTAACTCCAGTTCCAGAGGACCTGACACCCTCACGTAGACATACATGCACATAAAATAAGTAAATTACTTTTTGGTTGTGAGCCTAGCCTTTAACGGCTGAGCCATCTCTCCAGCCCAAAATAAGCAAATTATTTTTAAAAATCTCAGACCAAACTGGTCAAGGATCAAAAGGTAGGGCATGGGGGCTGGGGGTGGGGGTATGGACACAATTGATTTAAGACCCAGTAAACTAGGTGCTGGAGAGATGGCTCAGCATTAAAAAAAAAGCACTAGGTGCTCTTGCAGAGGACACAGATTCCAGCACACACACACAGTGGCTCATAACCAACCAAAGGACGCAAGGCCCTCTTCTGGCTTTCTCAGGCACCAGGCACGCAAGTGGAAAACAGACATACATGCAGAAAAAAAAATACTCATATGCATACAATTAAATTAAAAGAAACAGTTAACTGCCAGCCTGCCCTCTGTGGCAGGGGCGGGGGGGCCCACAATGCATTCCCATAGTTATCTATATTCCAACAGGCTCCTAGACATTCCAAGGTTTCAAGGTGCTTTGCTCACTAATCAAATGGCCTGTAGAGTACTAGCCCCTTGATTTCAACCCATAAGCTTACTGGTCTTCAAATCCACATTGCTATTTCAAACATCACACACCTTAAGCTGAACGTTCTACCAGGGAGACTCATTTTAGAGACACTTCAAAATGTTCACACTTATTCCTATTCCACTGCCAGAGAAAAGCACACAGTTCAGAAACACCTGGGCTGCTCTCCAAATGGTACATGAAGAGAACGACATATTTACAGAAGTGACTTCCCTCCCTTTCTCATTATAAACCAGGACACCTGAGAGCCTCTAGAGATGATTAAAACGTCTCACCAGTCAAGGCAGCGAATGAAGAAAGCAGCCAACAAAATGAGGTTGTTGTAAAGCCACTCCACTTCAAGGGTATATAAACAGACTCCACTGCTTTGCTTAAAATGTCAAACAAGCCTCACAAGCTTTCCCCTGACCCCCACAAGTGCCATGGCACTCACATACATGTGGAAACATGCCCATGTTTGTTTAAGAGGCTAACGATTCCCAGCACCCAGCTGGAAGATCTATAACTCCAACGCCCTCTCCTTGCCCCGTAGGGCACCATGCCACAGACACACATGCAGGCAAAATAGTCATACACATAAGTGATAAGATTTTTATGCCCACTTCGGCAATGTTTAGTCATTTCGCTCTTTGTCTTTTGTATGACCTTCTAAGAGCAACTATACTTAATGATTTTGTGTAAATGTCAATAAAATAAATCTGTACTTTGAACATTATAGGGCTGGGTGTGATAGTACACAACTACAGTCTTAGCAACTTGAGAGACAGAAGAAGAAGAAGAATGAGTTCCAGGCCAGCCTGGATTTGATTCAAAGAGGAGGAGACACTGTTACAGTGAGACCACAGATCAGGAACTGGGTCCTCAGAGGGAGAAGCCATGATGGAGCTCTATCAGACTTCCGGTCTGCACTGCCTAGCACTTGGACAGCATAGCAAAGTGTTAAGGAGCCGATTCTACAACTTCTTATGGCCTTTCTCTCGGGGGCAACTTAATCACTGGACAGATAGAAGAGGAAGTAACTAAAAGTGACAGCTATAGTGCCTCAGGCTGGAGTTCAAAGCAAGCCTAGGCTACATACTGAGATCCAGGCCAAAGTGAGCTACAGAGGGAGACCTTTCCAAAACAAAGAAGTAAACAGCAGTAGAACTAGAACGACAAAAATATTCTCTTAAGGTCCAGAAAGAAACAGTGCTTGCCAGCTCCAGTGAGTTCCTGGCTTCTGTCCCTAGAACATCCTGCGGCCAACAGCAGTTCCAGCTAGAGCTGGGCCACCATCTGTGACTGCCTTTCAGTCACAGCATGGGGGGGGGGGGTGCGGTCTCAGGCAGCAGGCTTGGCTTGGCTAGGTCCTCTGCATAACAGCCAGGCCAGTGAGTGCTGTACCATGACATTCAAGGCACCTCTAGTGTAAGACAAGGAAGATCCACAGCCTCCTGCCTTAGCCTAACTAGCCAGGCAGATGGTAATGATGAGACATGTTACAATTGTCCATTGGAGTGTGTGTGACAAACTCACTCATAGCCCATGCAGACCTTGACTTCCTCAAACTCCCAGCTATCCTAACATTCTGTGATAACTGGGCCCACTGCAGATGCCAGATGCACTCAACAGGTCCATTTACCGAAATATTTTTCAATGCTAAATAAAAGAAATGCCAAAAGCTAAAAAAAAAAAAAAAAAAAAAAAAAACTACAAAAATTCTAAATCAAAACAAAACTCAACCTTGAACTTCAACTCAAGTCTGTTGGGTCTGGTCTTTACTTAAAATTTTAACTTCTGGCAAGGTATGGTGGTGCACACCATTAATCCCAGCACTTAAGAGGCAGAGGTAGGAAGATCTCTGTGAGTTCAAGTCCAGCCTGGTCTACAAAGTGAGTCCAGGGCAGCTAGGACTATGCACAGAAACCCTGTCTCGAAAAACAAACCCAAATTTTTTTTTTAAACTTCTGGAGCCTTTGAGGTGGTTCAGTTGGTGAAGTCCTTGCCCTCAGGTCCAAGGTGGAAGGAAAGAATTTCCAAAAGTTCTTCTCTCACCTCCATACAAGAGCCATGGCTCATGCCTGGCTCTATAATCCAGGTTACCCCGAAACTCCCCATTAGCCTCCTGACTCAGCCTCTCACATGCTGGGACCTCCCAACCTCAAGCTTGCATTCTGAGCTGGGTGCAACGTACGCACCCTACTGAATCAGCTCCCTGCCCCGTGGGCTGCCGTGTAGGATTTCTTGAGCCCTGACCTGTATCCATGCTAGGGAGCAATGGTGTTAACTGTGAACAGCTTCCTCCTTCCGTGTGACCCAACCTGGCATGGCAGTAGGACCTCTCTCAAAAAATAAAAATCTTGGCATTTTGTTCATAATTATATTAAAACTACTTATGTCACTGGAGTTTTGTTTTTGCTTTTTTATTTGTTTAAGACAAGGTCTTACTCTGCAGTCCAGGCTATCCTGGAATTTATTATTATATGGGCTAAGTTGGACTCTAACTCACAGACGTCCTCCTGCTTCAGCTACCCACGCGCTAGGATGAAAGGCATGAGCCACCATGCCGGCACTCTTCGCAGATGAAGAGATGGCTCAGCCGATAAGAACAAGCACCACTCTTACAGAGGATGCCAAGTTCAGTTCCCAGCTCCCGTCAGGCAGATCACAACCGCCTCTTACCTCCAGCCCCAGGGGCCTGATGCCCTTTTCTGGACTTCGGACATCTGCTGCACTCACAAGCACATATTCATACCCACACGGCTACATACATATACACATAGTTATTAAAGAAATAATAAACCTGTTTACAAACTTTATTGGGACCAGAAAAATAGCTCCATAAGATCCTTTACTAGGGCTGGAGAGGTGACTCAGTGGTTAAGAGCACTAGCTGTTCTTCCAAAGGACCAAGGTTCAAATCCCAGCACCCACACGGGAGTTAGGAAATGTCTGTAATTGTGGGGTATGGTGGTGCATGTCTTTAATCCCAGCACTCGGGAGGCAGAGGCAGGTGGATTGCTGACTTTGAGGCCAGCCTGGTCTATGAAGAAACCCTGTCTCGAAAAAACAAGCAAACAAAAAAGATCCTTTACTACTCTTAGAGCGTGACCAAAGATCAGATCTCAGCATCCGCATCAGGCAATTGACTGCCTGTAACACCAACTACATGGGATCCAATAACCTCTCTACTGACCTCTAACGGCACCTACACATGCGCACAAGCACATACATAAATAAAAAACGAAATCTTAAAGAGAGAAAAACATAGGACTAGAGAGATGGCTCAGCAATAGTCTTCCACGGGATCAGAGTTCAGGTCCCAGCACCCACGTGGAAGCTCACATTAGTAGAGATTTAATTTTTTTTTTAATGATGTAAATGATATCCAGGTGGTGGTGGCACATGTCTTTAATCCCAGCACTCTCGGGAGGCAGAGCAAGTTCCAGGACAGCCAAGGCTATACAAAGAAACCTATCTCAAAACAAAGCAAAACAAAGATGTAAATTACACAGAGAAACTGTCTCGAAAAAGCAACAAAACACAGCTTTGGATTTTAGAAAGTTAACAATACAGGTTTGTGTAGATGGCTCAGTCAGCAGTAAAGTGTTCACCTCAATACCCAGGACTGTGCTAATAGAAAAGTCCCTATGGTGGCTGTGTTTGCAATCCCAGCACTGAGGAGACAGGAGGACCCCTGGAGCCCAATAACCAGCACACCTGGCTTAACCAATGAGTTTCAAGGAAGTGAGACCCTGTCTCAAAAAGTGGGGAGATCTAGAATGACGCAGTGGCTGAGAGCACTGGTTGCTCCTGCAGAGGACCTGGGTTCCATTCCCAGCGCCCACCCATATGGTGGTTCACTGCCTGTAATTCAATTACAGAAGATCCAGCATCCTCTGACCTCTAACGGTCCCAGGTACACATGTGGTGCTCATACACACATGCAGGCACTCATCTATGTGCATAATAGAAAAACTAAGTCTCTAAAAAAAAAAAAAGATGGATGAAGCCTGAAGTGATTAATGTCACCCAAGGCTGACTTTTGGCCCCCAGACACATACACGGGTTCAAAAACACATGCACATATACATACCAAAAAAAAAATACATGGAATACAATTCAAATAAAATAACAATCAGACATAACTTTGGGCAAATTGTAATCTTCAATTGTTCAATACCCTGCAATATTTAAGCTGGGTGAGGGAGAGATACCCAGTACCCAGTAGTTCTTGCTACCAATCCTAACTCTTGACCTGGCAAAGGGGCAGAGACTTTCAAGCCCTGAATCAAAGGACAGAATGATAAGCACACTGGAGCAGTTGTAGCTGGTGACTTACATGACCCTCACACACAAACTCAAATACCATGAGCTTTAGCGGGCAGACGGGGAGGGAGACAGCACCTCACTACCATCCATCCTGGGCAGGCCTGGGATCCACCCCGCAGACTAGGCTGGGCTTGCCTTGCACTGATTCTACCTCTGCTTCCTGAGGAAAAGATTGCAAGTGCAGGCCACCCCAGCTGGCTGTACCAGCAGCTTTTTACAGGGCTAAGCAGGACAGGATAGTCTTCACAACCCCTGCAATAACATGAAAATTGAGAGAAAGAAGAATATAATGGAAGCCCTCAACAGCTAAAATGGTTCCTTTAGCCATTGGTGGCAGTACTGGACATCAAAAAGATGTCATAGTGAGTGTTTTTTTTTTAATCTAGCAGGGTATGGTGGCACATATTACAGATTTGTAATCCCAGACAGTGGCAGTTGTTGTTCAAGGTCAGCCATCCTAGGCTGCACAGGAATTCCCACTCTATAGAGCCAAACCATGTGTCAAAAAAGGAAAGGCACAATTTTACCAGGGCTACATAGTGAGACCCTGTCTCAAGAACCAAAAGAAAAAGAGAATCTAGGAACTAGGTAGATAAGATAGCTCAGTGTTTGCCACAAGCAGAGTACCTAAGTCAATTCCAGTACACACACAAAAGGCTTCGAGTGGTACCACATACTTGCTGTCATAGCAGTAGGAAGACAGACAGCTGGATTCCTGAGGCTCACTGGCCAGCAAGCCTAGCCAACTGGTAAGCCCCAGATCCAGGTGAGACCCTGTCACAAAGAAAAATAAACAAAAACAAAAACAGCTGAACGGTTCCTGAGGAACAACACACCAAAGTTGAGAGCTCTGGTGAGTGTGTGCACTTGGAACACACACACGCACACCAGCTATATTGGTAAATTGTCCTATACAGTTTGAGCTTGATGAAAAGCTAGCTCTGGGGGAGGCTGCTGCAGCCCCCACCCACTTCAAATCCAAGCACTCTTTCCTCAAGGCATTCTCCCAGGTTCCTTTTCTGGAGACGGACTGGTCCCCCTAACTCTATGACAGGAAGGGACGAGAACACCACAACAGCTTATGAGTAAAAACATCATGTATGTGAGAACATATATACAGAAGGTGGAACATTCCCACCAGATGTTTCTATTGTCTGTGCCATGATGAAGTAGCCACAGTGGGAAAGGGAAGTCAGCAGTTAGCTTCCCCGGGCAGTCAGCTGGACGGACACACATCTCTGCTGGATGTGTCCGAGTCCCTGATTTGATGGTATTAACTGTTTGTTCTGAATTGGGCTACACTAGGCATCTTCACTGGATATTGAGTTTGAGCAACTGATCTGATGTTATCTCTCTACTACTTCTGTTAATTGCTATTTATTCCTTTGTTTGCTACAGTCTTAATAAATTGACTCATTCAAAATCAAAAGCATAGCTTTTCACTACACACACACACACACACACACACACACACACACACACACACAC
>CAJQZJ010001058.1:475622-513920 GCA_907164525.1 Lophiomys imhausi
CACACACATGAGGAAGGAAGGAAAGTAGGTAGATAAGCCTAGATAGATCAGGAACAACAGTGCACGAAACAAGGGCTATTTTATTTTTTCTCAGGAAAAAAAGACAACTTAAGTTAGCAGAGGTGGCCTGAAACTATTTTCAATTACCTGAAGAGCCTGTGGATGCAATTTATGTGACCCTAAGAAAGAAGCTGGACAAATGGATGGCAGCTTCTTGATGGGCATTTCAAGGACTTGGCTTTCATCTGTGTACAGGGAACAGTCTCCCAACAACCAGACCTACAGCAGCCATGGAAGAGTCCACTCAGTGATCTGTCAGCCACCACGGGAGGGAGCAATGACTCAAAATCCCTTCCAATTCTAAGACACTTCAGAAAGTGAATACTTAAAACTTACCAGATTCATTGTTATGCATACTGTTTAGTCCCTAAGAACTCTGGAAAAATACAACAAAATTCAGCGGAAAAGAGATTTTGTCCTTCCTCCAAGTTGTAGACTTCATTTTCCTAAAACTAAAGGACTGGAGTTGATTCAAGTCAAAAACTGCTTTACTCTGGAAAAGCAAAAGGAAGTTTTTATCTAAGACAACTATGGATACCTAAGATGTTATCCATAGTTACCATGTAAGAAAAAACCTGGAACTGTATCTCATAATCAATCTACACTGGCTATTCTAACCAAGAAGGAACAGCCACTCCTTCTTTAAGACTAATATCCAGTCCAGCGCGGTGGCGCACGCCTTTCATCCCAGCACTTGGGAGGCAGAGGCAGGCAGATCTCTGTGAGTTCATTGTTAGCCTGGTCTACAAAGTCCAGGTCAGCCTTGGATACACAGAGAAACTCTGTCTGGGAAAAAAGACTAATATCCAAAATAAGAACTGAATTAAAAAGACAAATGAGCCCATTTTAACATAGGGGTAAGATCTGAAATGATGGGTTTTCCCTGAAGATATATAACTGAAGATACACATAGCACAGTGTAACTTAACTTTTAAATTATTATTTAACACTTATTTATTACTAAATTCACTTATAACAAACACCAACAATTTCTTAACTATTAATCCTATAAATTCCTACAACCCCTTTAACCTATCCACTAAACCTATTGATAATCATAACAACCACTTTCATAACCTTTTAGAATGATACAGTCTCTGGGGCAGGTCCTCAGTCGTCAGGAACACAGTCTTTGTTGTAGATTCTTTAACACACTTAGCAGTCCTTCTTCTGGATCTCTCAGATGCAGGTTCGTCAGGGTAAGTTGGTTATTGCAATCTCACCTTAAATAAGGCTTCATGCTTTCTTCTCTGTGGGAGACCCCAGCCGTCTGCAGGCCAACTTACTTCTTTTGAATCAGGAACCCAGCTGCTCTGCCTCAGTCCTTAAAGCCAGTCACAGCTTCCCCTAGGCCACTGATCGGACAGATCAAACCCCTCCAGGCAAAAGCTGAGCCACAGGGTCCAGTCCTTGGCCTTTTGGTGTCTTGCTCAGGCTTTCTTTGCTCACCGGCTTCTATCTGCTTCAGGGAGAGAGCTGGCCATCAATGGCCAGCCCTTTTTTCAGCAGGACTCTGGGAGCTCTCTAGCATTAGGGGCCTCTTCTCTCCTGGGCTCCACGCACTGACTTCAAATAGGAGAAACTCTGTTTCAGCTTAATTTGGGCTCCGCCCACTTAGCAGCTGAAAACAATGTCAGGCCAGATACTTTGTTTCTTCAATTCTATTGAGTCTTTCCTGTTTTCCTGACTTCAACCTTGTTTTTCAGTCTATTGAGTCTTTCCTGTTTTTGCTGACTTCATGCTGATAATGCTGTTCAGGCCCCGAATTAAGAGACAGTATCAGAAACTCCTATATATTTTCTAAATCTAATTTATCTAACCTCTACAGCACAGGAACAGAAGTTCCACAAACCAAAACTACTTTACACCACAAGGAGGCAAAAAATGAAAGTCAGACAAAGCTTACATGTGGCACTGTGCAGTGGATTCTTACTGCTAGTAATGATGTAAAAATGGTGTAACCCCAACATTGCAGAGGCAGATCTCAGATCAGAACCTACAAGAGGCACTCAATGATCACCAGAGGCTAGATGGTGGGTGATGGGCATGGACTGCCGCTAATGGTCACAGGGTCTCTGAGATAAGGAAAACTTTACAATTAGGTGAGGAGTGAGTGGCATTGCCACTGTAAAACAGACTGAATACTATGGGGTTTGTGTACATTTCTTTGGGGGAGCTTTTCTTTTGGGTTTTTGTTGTTGTCTTGTTTTGCTTTTAGCTGCTGATTGTTTCAAGAAGGGGTCTCAGACAGCCATGCTGGCCTTGAACTCATAATCCTCTTGGTTCAGTCTCCCAAATGTTGATTACAGATGGAGGATACAATGCTCTGTAATAGAATTAGAGGAGTCTCTAACGGCAGGAAGATCAACCTGGCACCTGTGGGCACTTGGCATGGCAGCATATGGAGTAAAAACGGGGTTTATGGCTAGCAATTGGTTTCAGCTGCTAATAGCCTCACGAGATGGGCAGAGTCCAAATTGGACTGAGGCATGCAAAGGGCACCCGATGGACCTGTGCAAGAGTCTCAGGAACTGCCAGTTCAGAAGACCACGAGACAATCCCTATATAAACTTGGGGGTTTCACAAGACTCTCTCTTGCCACATGATGGAGAAAAGCAATGAATGTGTTGGATACAAAGCAATGTAGGCCTTATACCCTGAGACCACGATAAAATAGCCCAAGCAAAGAAAGGAACTCTAAGCCGCAGAACTGATAGCGGTCAACAGCAGGATCAAAACTGCATAAGGTACGCTAACAAATGAATGAAGCCTGAAGAGAGCTCAGGCGGAGGAGAAAGTTGAGACTGGTGGATACCAGGGAATTGCTTAAATCCTGACCTGTGAATAACGCACGGACAGATGAGACTGTGGAACTGATCGCACAAACCTGCAAAGCTAGGCCGGGAGGGAGCTGAACCAAGTTGAAGATAACTCTGCTGTCATTGCCAGAGTTGTACTTTTAAGTAAGATTCCCAAATGAACATTCATTAGAGAATTTTAATATCCTTTCAAAAAATTAAAGTGGGGCTGATTAAATATTCTTACATATTAAGTATTTTTAGGTTTTTGGCTTTAGATCTTAGGTATTAGGTTACAGGATATGGGTATTTTATAAATATTTGTTAAGTATTAATAAATGTAAGTGTTTTAAATAAAAATATTCTGCTTCAACGCACAGCTGATTTATGTAGATTGTTTGGTGAAGGGCAAACATAGTGCTGGCCTCACAAACATGCTAGACAAGCCTACTGAGCTATGGCCCCACCTGTTCATTTTCAGACAGTCTTACTACATTACATGAGCTGAGACCTCCCCTTGAACTCACTCACATCCTTCTGCCTCAGCCTCTGCAGTTGGGATTGTAGCCTATACCACCACACTTAGCTTGATTTGTAAAGTCTTTTTTGTTTTGTGGTGGTGGGTCACTGGAAAGTGTGTGGATGTCAGAAGTTGGTTCCCTGCTGCCATCTTGTTTTGAGGCAGGGTCTCTCTTGCTTCTTGTGCCTCATTCCCACAAGCTTCCAGGTGAGTTTCCCACCCACCTGTAGGAGTGCTAGAATCAAAGATCCATCCCAGCCACCACATGCAGCTTCTTACTTGGGTTCCTGGGTTCCAGGAATGGAACTCAAGTCATCATCAACCTTCCATGGCAAGAACTTTTACCTACTGACCGAACTCCCTGACCCTTAATTTGAACATTCTTAAAGGGACAATTTTATTGTGTGCAAATTTTATCTCAGAAAAGCTGACTTATATATTAACAATAGCAACAGAAATGGATTTCTTTTTGTTTTGTTTTTTTCGAGACAGCGTTTCTCTGTGTAGCCTTAGCTGTTCTGGACTTGTAGGCCAGGCTGGCCTAGAACTCACAGAGATCCACCTCCCTGTCTCTGTCTCCCCAGTGCTGGGATTACAGGCATACACCACTACGCCCAGAGAAATGAATTTCTTATAATGAATCTGACCACTCAAAAAAAAAAAAAACCTTGACCCTACTGTTCTCAGTCATATTGTGAACAGAGTGGACCAGGATCCTCTCCCGTTTCCACTGTAAGTTCACTCTACCCACAAGTGTCTGAACTCCAGATCCTACCTCCACTTGGAGCTTAGCTCAAACATCTCAGAAAGACCTGACTTCAGCCTGATTTTACTGTAGTTCTGCAGCAGAGGGCTTGCCTACCTCGGATAATGCCGTCTTCCAGTGGCCAGTCATCACTGACATACCTAACACGGGACGTAAGACGGAAGAGATGACACATTTCACCCTGCTATGTTCAAAACTTCTGAACTCAACTGCCACGAATTAACTTACTATTTAAATGGTGAGAGACTATGACTGAAGCCATTATAACAACCAAAGGGAACCTGTGACTGGGAAGAGAAAATGAACTAAAGACACAGATGGTATGAAGAAGTCCCAGAAAAGAGCCACCTGTGGTGGGAATGGTGGGAAGAACTTCAAATCCAAGGCTGAAAACAGAGTCAGAAAAGGAGAAGCATTCCAGGGTAAGGTTACATCTGAGCAATGTCCCCCGCCCACCTGGTCCCTGACTTCAACACACCCACCCACACAAGCACACAGCACCAGGCCTCACTGGAACATCATGAGACCTAACAACTTGAACCTTAAGCCACAAGTGCCTCAAGGTCAGAGAACAAGTTTTGCGTGCATGCCTCCCCATGCCTAACGCTGGCACAGAAACTGCTGTCAGATGCCTAATGAAGAAACACTGGGCTCCGGCAATATTCCAAACCCTCATACTGTTACAATGAAGACTCATCTCTACCTCCTTACCCCCTCAAATAGTATCTACTTTAAGGGGTGGGAGTGGTGCTACCTTTTTCACATATGTGTTGTTAAAAAGTGTTCTGAGGGCATAGTTTCCAAAATAAAACCCCCACAAACCTCCAGTCTACCAAACTTATTTCCTGTGACAACAGCCCAGACTGATCTGGAGTTAATTCTCAATCCTCCTGCCTCAGTCTCTGGAGTGCTAGTATTTGGGAGTATGTGCCACTCTTTCCTCCCAACCTACAGTGTCTTTTGCACCTCAACACATTTGTGGAGAGCCAAGTTGCTATGATTTCCTGCCACCTGATATGCTTCTGCCAAATATGTCCCCCACACGTAAAGATTTAAAATAATTGCCAATGATATTTTTAAAAGGTATGGCTTAAAGGTATTAGCTCATGATCTCCCTTGAGAATGGGATTACCTTGCCTATTACAAAAAGTACAAGGGTTGGGGGTGTGGCAGAGTTATAGCTTATAGTATAGTTTATCAGTATAGTTATAGTATAAGGGTGGAGAACAGCGAGGTGGTGTACACCTTTAATTCCAGCACTTGGGAAGCAGAGATAGGCAGATCTCTGTGAGTTTGAGGCCAGCATGGTCTACAAAGTGAGTCCAGGACAGCCAGGGCTACTCAGAGAAACCCTGTCTCGAAAAACCAAAAATAAATAGTATAAGGGTGGGAGAATCAATTTACAAGTCAGGCATGGTGTCATAGCCTGTAATCTCAGCAACCGTTGGGAAGCTGAGACAGGAGGATAAATGATTATAAAGTTTACCTGGGGCTACATGGTCAGACAATGTGTCAAAAAAACAAAAGGGGAGGTGGTCAGCATGATGGCTCAGAAGGTAAAGACACTTGCTACCAAACCTGATGAACTATTGCTCAGCCCCACACAGTAGAACGACTCCTATAAATTGTCCTGACCTCTGAGTGCACAGCCACCCACCCCACATAAGTATACATAATAAAATTTCAAAAACAGCAACAAAAAGCTTTAAGCAGCATTTAGCCCTTTCCCTTTATCCCTTTACCATATGAGCAGCTCAGGGAGCCAGCACAGAAGCAAAGATCCTGGAGAAGGAAGATCAAGTTCAGAGCCAGTCTGGGCTACACAGACTTACAGGACAGGACAGTCAGGAGGACTACACAGCAAGACCCTATTCCTGTGAAATGAAGCATGAAGTGAATTTCTATAGCTTCTAAACTACAGTGTGAAACATTTTGTCTTAGCAGGTACATTAAGATACACTGTCTCAAAAATGGCATTTCTAACCAAGTGAACAGTAGAAGAATCTAATTCTCCAAGACAGTCTGGCCTACAGACAATTCCAAGTCCAGCCAGGCTATGTGGCAAGACTCCACCTCAACAAAAGCAAAATAGTCAGTAGGGCAACACATTCTACTAGATGCCCCGTATCAGGAAGGCAACATGAAAT
This sequence comes from Lophiomys imhausi, assembly GCA_907164525.1. Classification (NCBI taxonomy): domain Eukaryota; kingdom Metazoa; phylum Chordata; class Mammalia; order Rodentia; family Muridae; genus Lophiomys; species Lophiomys imhausi. The sequence continues at coordinate 481,914 of CAJQZJ010001058.1, forward strand.
AAAGCCCCTGATTCCAACTGAAGAGCCCCAGGTTTGCATGAGTTTCTCTACCTAGCTGTCTGACTTAGGGCAAGCTGCTCAATCTCTGGGGCCATTCACTTATTTTAAACGTATACACCAAGAACTGCTACTTTCTACATAGGCATGTAGATTATAACAGAACAAAAGAGCCAGTTCAGGCTCTGGCAGATACTACACTCACTGCAAATTTAGGACCAAGTACCAAGAATTACAAAGTACCAGGCAGAGTCTTTGGTTAGTGGTGCAAATAAGAAAAAAATTTAGGATGGGCGTGGTGGCACTACGCCTTTAATCCCAGCACTTGGGAGGCAGAGGCAGGTGGATCTCTGTGAGTTCAAGGCCAGCCTGGTCTATAAAGTGAGTCCAGTACAGCCAGGGCTCTGTTACACTGAGAAACTCTGTCTTGGGGAAAAAAAAGGAAGGAAGGAAGGAAGGAAAAGGAAAGGAAGAAAGAAAGAAAGAATTTTAAATGGGTATTAAAGTACCAAGTCTAGAAAATAATTAACTTTAGCTTCTTAAAAACTGATGATTAGTACTAACACTGCAGGATTTCCACACGAAACCAATGCTTGCTGCCAGGCCATTTCCCTAGTACAAAAGTTCTCAAGCTTAGAGGTGAAGCTGTTAAAATGTAACATCAACCATTCAAAATGGGCCTCATGGGGCTGTACAAATGAGACCTTTTGTACTGTATTTGAAAGGCCAAACAGAACTAAATATCAGTGCAGGGGGAGGGAGGTCAGAGAATAACCTTAAACACTGTCTAGTATCTACTTATGTTTAAAAAAAAAAAAGACCAGGCATGGTGGTGTACACCTTTAATCCCAACACTTGGTAAGCAAAGGCAGGTGGATCTCCGTGAGTCTGAGGCCAGCCTGGTCTACAGAGTTAGTTCCAGGACAGCCAGGAATACACAAAGAAACTCTGTCTGAAAAACAAAACAAAACAAAAAAGACCAAACTCAATTTCCTTAAGGAAGCCCAAGTTTGAATGCCTAACCCATGGGGAAAGCTCAAAAAACTTCACAAGAAAAATATCACTTCCAAGTCTACAAATCACACAGGAAGCAATGTAGCAGAATACAACACCATTTAATAATTTTTATGGCAAATAGGTAGCCAATATACCTTCATAAACTGTCTATTTTTCACTAATAATATGAACCCCAATTTACTAGTTTCATGATCATTTGCTATCACTTGAACTCTAGAACGTTCAAAGTTTCATAAACTACATTATATTGCTGGGCAGTAGTGATGTACACCTTTAATCCCAGTGTTCAGAAGGCAGAGGCAAGGGGATCTGAGTATAGGGCCTGCTTGGTCGACAGAGCTAGTTCCAGGACAGCCAGCTCTGCCTCGAAAAACCAAACCAAACCAAAAAACCTACACTATACTATTTTTAAAAGGTTTTAAGTGTGTGTGTGTGTGTGTGTGTGTGTGTGTGTGTGTGTGTGTGTGTGGAGAAGTACATCCCTATGGGAGGCAAGGTTCAGATCCCACAGAGCTAAAATTAAAGGCAGTTCTGAACTGCCCATGTGTGCTGGGAAATAGAACTCAGGTCATAGAAAGTAGCTTGTGCTCTTAACTGCTGAGCCCTTTCCAGCCCCATGATACTTTTATGTGTATCTTAAAGCAAAAACAATAGGAACTGGAAGCAAGGTGAAAAGCTTAGGTTTGGCATGTACGAAGAAGTACCATAATAAAATAACCCTTTGCTTTAACATTATAGATTATCAATGAAGACTAGAACAATGATCTATAAAGGTGTGTCCGTCAACTCTAGTGGACAACAACTCTAGAGGGAGTCCCCAGTTACAGCAATTAAACCCACCTCCTCCTGGGGTCATAACTGGTGTCATTTGTCAAATTCAGTTGAATGTGCTGAACCTTGTGCTGGCTGGGAGTCACTGGAGAGGAGGAAGCCCCTCAGTTGAGAAGACACCACCACAAGATCTCTGGCTGTAGGCAAGCCTGTAGGGCATTTTCTTAATTAGTGATGAAGGTAGAAGAGCCCACCCCATTGTGAGTGGAAACATCCCTGGGATGACAGTCCTGGTTTCTCTGAGAAAGCATGATGAGCAAGCCATGGGGAGCAAGCCGGTAAGCAGCACCCCTTCTTGGCCTCCAGGTTCTTGCCCTGCTTGAGTTCCTGTCCTGATTTCCTTCGGTGATGCCCAGCGATGGGGAAGTGACATGGCCATGGGGTTTCATCACTGCAATGGTAACCCTGACTAGGACACACTTCCTCTAAGTTGCTAAAGCTCCTCCCTATCACCGGCTAGCAAAATGGCTCGGTGGGTAAAGTGTTTTTGCCACACAAGCCTGACAACCTGAGTTTGATCCCCAGAACCCACAAGTTGGAAGGAACAAAAAACCAACTCTTGACAGTTGTCCTAACCTGCATGAATGTGCTCGATAATAATAAGTATTTAAAGTTGCTCCCTAACCAGGCAAGGAGGCCCAATACTCTCAAGACTGATGCAGCAAGATTGGAGAGTCTGAGGCCATCCTAGGCCTCACTGTGAGCTCTAGGCCAGTCTGGGCTACAGAGCAAGACCCAGTTAAAAAGTGTTGTCCAATCACACCTCCTTTTAAACACTACAAAAGCCATCTTTTCCCTGTGGCCTGCGCTTCTACAACTCTTCACTTGTTTACCTGATTCTCCTGAAGCTGAGGAGCCCTTTCAGCACCCCAAAACACCTCATTTCACTACTCTGTACCGCATGAGCTACACTTCCTAGATTCCTAACACTCACTGCTATACACCACAGAATTCAGTGCTGCCATTTTGTCTGCCAGAAAACTCTAAATAACCCCAATTCCCAGTAACAAAGGACTAGTTATATCCATGAGTCTCGAGAGCAGCCTGAGGATATCTAAGCATCCAAGAGGGGTCTCCAGAGTCCATGAAGTCTGCCTTCAACTTTTTATCTCTGTGAAGTCAGCCATCAAACGCTGCACCACAAACTGAAAGAGCCAAAGACAACATTGTGTTCTTCCACGAAGCCAAACATTAGAGACTGGAACTGGCTCTGGAAGCCAGGCATGATGGCACACACCTATAATCCCAGCATTCAAGAGGTTGAGACAGAAGAATCAACAGTTTAAGGCCAGAATGGGCTATAAAAGACATTGTGTCGGCCAGGCATCGTGGCATAGGCCTTTAATCCCAGCACTGGAGAGGCAGAGGCAGGTGGATCTCTGTGAGTTCGAGGCCAGTCTGGTCTACAAAATAAGTCCAGGACAGTCAGGGTTACACAGAGAAACCCTGTCTCAAAAAACAAAAACAAAATAGCAAAACCCTGTCTCATTAAAGAAAAAAAAAAGCTGTGAAAAGATTTAAGAAAATTAAGAAATTCATAAAGGAAAAAAAGGGGGGATTAAACTCTAAGATTACAGATGGCAAAGAAGACTTAATGTCTCAACAAAATGTGCACTAGTAAACTGGCCCTTAGAACAGAAAATACACTAGTGGACAAGCCAAGGGCATTCAGAGAATGTCTGCAAACTTGGTAACGACACTGTTAATGCTAATTTTACTGAGTTATTTGCTTATGAAAATAACCTATGGAAAGAATTCAAAACAATATACCTCAGCTGGTCCACAACTTGCCTAGCATGCAGAGCTCTGGCTTCAATCCCAAGCAACATATAAAAGGGCATGGTGGCCTTGCCAACAATGCCAGCACCCAGGAGGCTGCAGCAAGATCTGAAGTTCAAGATCAATGGGGTTTGGGGGTTTGAGAGATGGCTCAGAGGGTCCAGTCCCTGATGTGCAAAAGTACAAAGGCCGTGAAGTTCAGATTCCCTGGAATCCAAGCTACACTTAAATGTCTGACTCTACTGTTTACAGAGCGAGGGATCAAGCAAGCCAAGGGCTTCCTGCATGCCAGACAGGCTACCAACTAAATTACTTCCATTGCCCAAAAGACTCTTAAAATAGGCCCTTCACCGACTTGGGCTTCATCCTGAGTATCACCGAACAAGGGAAAAATGGAATGTAGCATACTATAGAAATCTTGGAATGAGCCTGGATAAACCAGGGAAGATTAACCATTTAAAGTTGCTTTAGATATAATACTAAAGTCTGTCTGACTCAGGTCTCCAAACCCCTTTATCCTCAATTTTCAGAAAAATTCACTCTTACATAAGTTGCACATTTATACTTAATAAGTACCCAAAACCCCGAGCCCTTTGAACGAGATCATCTTTTCAGAGAGGATCAGCTCATAGCCTCATTTGAAACGCCAGTCCATCTGCAACACCCTGGCAAGAGCTGCAGTTAATATTAATTAAGAAACAGGTTCCTTCTTGAACATCTTTTCTAATCAAGTCCAAGATGCTTCCAAATGGAACTTCTCCAATTCTCCTACTCTTGAGATCCTAGACTCCAATATTAAAAAGTGTCTGTTTTTCTAATACACTACCTGCCTGACCCTTCAAACAGGATCTTTATATCCTTCAGATAAAACCATGGCAAAAAAAAAAAAGTATCACAAAATATCAGAGTTCTTGGGGGTTCTCTTGTTCCTTCTGGACACATTGTTCCTAAGTAGCCCTAGCCCACATTCATCTTGACTTCAACCTTCCATGTACTAACATTAGAGGTATGTACCACCAGCACAGACAGTTAGGACTGAAACCCAACAGTACTTCATCAGTGCTAGGCAAGAACTCTACCAACTGACCTACATTCCTACCCCAAATCAGAACTTTAATGGGTTACAGTCTAAAGCCTTCCATCTTTGTATGTATACATATACATAAATGTTTACTTACACTTAAACACACACATTATGTGTGTGTGTGTGGGGGGGAGCCTAACGTTTCCTGTGAGAGAATGTAGGGCTCAGCTCTTTGCAATTTAAGGCAAGTCTTTCTATTTCTTCATAGTTTGTGCTAAGAAAATACAAGTTAAAGACCTGGGGGCAGGCCCTAAAATAAGGTATTTGATAAGCCTCAGCCTGCACAGCTCCAGGCAGCCTAAGAAAGGCCAAGGGAAAAACAACTATCACAAAGTCCTTTGTAAGCGCTATAATCAAACTGAAGCAGGCTATGTAACTTCTGGTACAACATACACAGTTTATGATTGGACTTGCATCTTTAATACAGATAACAAGAACCCTTTTTGGTGCATTACAGTTTGCCAGACCCCAACTTCAGGACTAAAGCACATGCTATAGGGAGAAGGTACAATAAGAACACAACATTCAGGGCTGGAGAGATGGCTCAGCAGTTAAGAGCACTGGCTGCTCTTCCAGAGGTCATGAGTTCAATTCCCAGCAACCACGTGGTGGCTCACAACCATCCATAATGAAATCTGGTGCCCTCTTCTGGCCTGCAGATATACCTGCAGACAGAACACTGTATACATAATAAATAAATCTTAAAAAAAAAAAAAAAAAAAAGAAACCAACATTCATTAAAATGCGCATATGCCTAGCGCCTGGTAGGCGGGTAGAGGCTGGAGTTTAGTTTAGCCTGAGTTACTAGGAGACTTAAAGACCAACATAGTTCTCACACTGTCTTGTCTCAAAAAAAAAAAAAAAAAAAAAAGCCAAATAAACAAAGAAAAAACAAAACAAAAAAAAAAACTTTTTAGCTTTAGTGAGAAAAAAAGTTTAGCCAGGCATGGTGGCTCATGCCTTTAATCCTAGCACTTGGGAGGCAGAGGCCAGCCTGGTCTGCAAAGCTAGTCCAGGAACAGCCTGGGCTGTTATGTCCCAAAAAAGAAAAAAGAAAAAAAAAAAAGGTACATCATTTTCTCAAGCAATGTAATTATCCCCAGCACTAGGCATACAAACACAGTAGCTACACAGCCATCGGATGAGGCAGCCAGCCATCAGTCTTCATCTTACTGAACTCAACAAGCAGCTGATGTGTGCTAAATGCAAAAGAAGGAGATAGATTCAGCAGGCAGTGAGAAGACTTCCTTCTCCAGAGCAGTGATAAGCCCTTTCCTGCAGGTACCTTTTTGCCAGACTGTGACCACAGGGGGAAAGCCATGTAGTCAAGAGGCTGCCCAAATCCAGGCTACAGCAGATGGTCTGAGCCACCACTTTCCAATTTAAATCGCTACCAACGTTCAACCTCCTGGGTTTTGCTGTGTTTCATCATTCATTACCTTCAAACTTCAAACATAAACTACTCAGAAGGTTTCTGGGCTTAAGGGTTCTGGGCTTCGCTAGAAGATTAAAAGCAATCAGCAGGGGACAAGAAAATAAACACTGAGAAATGTGTTCTTAGACAGTAGCCCTAAAACTCTTAGACCTCTGGACAGACACAGTGACATCACACACACCCAAGTCCACTAGGAACAAGCCACTTGCAAAAATAAATTGCAATAATCTATTTCTCTTCTTTCCCTGGTAAAGTTTTTTTGTTTTTTGTTTGGTTTTGTTTTTTTGTTTTGTTTTTGTTTTTGTTTTTCCAGACACAGTTTCTCTATGTATCCATGGCTGTCCTAGACTAGACTCACTTTGTAGACCAGGCTGGCCTTGATCTCACAGAGATCCGCCTGCCTCTGCCTCCCTAGTGCTGGGACCTGGTCAAGTTTTTTAATTAGCCCATGGGGGGGGGGGAAGGTGATTCCCAAAAACATTTAAAAGTCACGTTTCCTATGGGAGAAAAGGGCGGAGGAATGAAGGCATTTAAAAGAATAAAAACATATCAGGTGGTAGTTCACACCTGCACTTGGGAGGCAGAAGCATCGAGTTTGAGGCCAGAATGGTCTACAGAGTAAGTTCCAGGACAGCCAGGACTACACAGAGAAACCCTGTCTTAAAAACAAAAAAGACAGAAAGAAAGGCAGACTGACGGAAGGAAGGAAGGAAGGAAGGAAGGAAGGAAGGAAGGAAGAAAATTAAAACAATAATAATAATGACAGGGACCCGAGAGGTAGCTCAGTGCTTAAGAGTACTGGGTGCTCAAGAGGCCTGGACCCAGTTTCTAGTCCCCATGATGTCTCAACCACCTGTAACTCCAGTTTCAGGGGATCTGATGCTCTATTGACCACTTTGGGTACCAGGCATGAACATGGTTCATGTACAGATGTAATATTCATAAATGTAAAATAAATTAACCTTTTTTAAAAAAGGAGAACAAAAAACGGCCAAGTAAAATGCTTTCAAATCTAAGTAGAGAAATTAACTATCTTGTATCTTAATAGTTCTTTAAAAGTAGAAAGAGCCAGGTGTGGAGGGAGGCACAGGCCTTTAAACTCAGCACTCAGGAGGTATAAGCAGATGGATCTCTGAGTTTGAGGCCAGTCTGACCTACATAGCTAGTTCCAGCATTCTGGGCTACTTGTACAATGATAATACAGTTCAGACTTCAGGCTGATGAGCAATCAGAAGCCTTGGCCCTCGTGTGTAACAGCAAGGACAGGACAGCCTGGGAAACAGAGCACCAGGAGCCTGCCTTCCTTCTCCAGGCTGAGAGAAGCATCAGGGAGGTATGCATCTCCTCCACCAGGCTGACCTGACCATCAAGCTGCCAGACTTGCCAACGGCCTCAGCATGAAGGCCATCAACTATGGCAATAAATGATGCCATCAAAATCAAGTGCATGGCCTTGGAGTGAAGCCAGACAGCCTAAAGCCCCCAATAAAGGTAGCTACCTCTACTCCCCCATTTTAAAAAAACCGTTAAAAAATAATAATAAAAGAAAAAGGCCACTAGTCCAGCCAGCCACAGAGGTTCAGTGTAGAACTCTTCATTCCAGAAGGGATGTACAGAGAATGTTATTATAATGGGTTGAATATTAAGCTACCTTGACTCAACAGCTAGCCTTCTCCATAGTCTCACCTGGAAGAAGCCCTACCCTGCACACAACCCCTCAAACTGTACTGCTCCCTACCAAACTGTATTCCAAATACTGGAAGAGTACATTAGAAAAGAGGGGAGTGGCATCCAGGACAGCCAGGACTCTTACTGAGAAACGCTTCTTGAACCCCCCCCCCCCAAAGAAAGAAAAGAAAAAAGAGGGGACTGGGTCTTTATGTAGCTCAGGAGTACAGACAGTGCTTGGCTAACATTCACATAGGCATGAAGTTTGGTCCTCAGCAGAGAAAAAGGATCTAACTAGGGAGTGTAGTGCACCTATATATAATCCCAGCTACTGAGACAGAACGACTGGTAACTTAGTAAGGCCCTATCTCAAATCTAAGAGCTGGTGAGATGGTTCAAAGTATAAAGGCACTCGACACCAAGCCTGACAACCTGAGCTCCACATGTACGATGGTAGGACTACACTCACATACAAGTAAATAAGATTTTAAATTTTAATTTAAAGCCGGTTTTGGGTGTCGCTCAATGGTGCGGTACCTGCCTAGCCTATTTGAAGACCTGGGTTCAGTCCCCAGTGGTGGGGCCGAGGGCAGTTCACAAAATACAATCTGGCACAAATAAATGCTTCTATTTCAGACACGGGTGTAAGAGAAAGTGCCCCTGAGAATCCAAATAAAGGTTGGCTTTTACAACCAGCTTCAGAAGTCAATAACGAGCAGCCTTTCAGATGGTAAAGTGATTTCAATCTGCTTTCCAACTTTGTCCTCCACCCACCTGTTCACACTCCCAGATGCTCCTGAAATGCAGATTAACCACTGTGGACACAGATGAGAACAGAAATAGGGAAGGACCTCACGCGCAACACGTTTCATAAAGGAGTTATTAATCACCCTTATCTGCATCCCAGAAGGGTATGTGCCCAGCAGTACCTTGCTGCTGCTTCCCCTTCTCATGCTTATTCCCTTGGAAACCTGAGCCAAGGAAGAGGGGAGAAGGGAGGAACTTGCAAGACTAGAAGATGGGGCGATCTAGAGCCCCAACTTCACCGCACCCTCCGAGGGACAGTCTCAAAAGGCCATTTACAATGAAGCTGAACTCAAAATGCAATTTTTCAGAACAAGTCTCCGGGTCCCCAGGCGGCCAAGCTGGACTTGAGGAGGAGTGTTTAGCGGGGACCATTTGCCGCTGCCGCCTGCAGCGATCACAGGCCTTTCATCACCATGCAGCACTTAGCTCCAGGCTGGAGCGCGCCGCGGAGTCCCAACGCGCCGGCGGCCGCGACTCCCACAGGTGGGAGGGGCACGGAGCTCGGCTCCACACTGAAGAAGGCGACGCGCCGCTCGGCAGGGACCGCAGCAGGGGACCTAGGTGCTCTGTACACAGGAGATGGTGTGAGAGGCTAGTTCGGGTTCTCGCTGAGAGGCTGCCTTTTCCCTGGGCCTGGTATGCAGGGTCCCCCCCCCCCCAAGCGAGAATGGCCCGTGCTGTCGGAGGAGCTGCCCTGGCAGCCTCGGCCTCCTCCCGGCGCGGTTAAGCCGCGCGGGCGGGCAGGCGGCCGGCTGCATGCGCCGCGGCACGTACGAGCCCGCAAAGGCACACGCGGGCGGGGGCAGGGCGCCGGCGGGCGCCGAGGGGACCGGAGCCCGCGACCAACCCGCCGGGCTGGTCTCTACCCTCACCGCCCCTTCCCCGCCTCGGCCCCTCACCGGTGCTGGCGTTGAGGTTCTCCCGCAAGAACTGGCCGCTGGAGAGATGCTGGAGGCCAAAGTTCTCGGCGATCCTCTGGCATACGGTGCCCTTGCCAGAACCTGGCGGCCCGAGAATGACCGCGCGCAGGAGTTTGGAAGCCATGGCTTTGGCAGGGAGTGGGTGGCCCTGACGGTAGCCCAAGCACTTTGTCCGACAGCCCCTGCCTCGGCACTCTCCGCACGCGGGGACTCGCCGGCCACCCCTACAGGGGGAAGGAGAGGCTTTTAAGACTGCCCCGCCCCTCGGCCCCGCCCTCCGCCGCCTCCTCGCCCCCCGGGCTGCTCCGGTGAAGCACCGCGGGGGGTCCCCGCCCGGCGAGCTCGCCCCTTTGGGGTCAGAGGTCAGTCAGACCCACCCGGGTCCTTCCCTGCAGCCCCGTGCAGGCGCGCGATCCCGGGGGACCCTGGGGGTCCCCGCACGTGGGCAGAGCGGGAGCCGCTGGCCGGCCGCTTCTCGGCGACTTCTGCCGCATCCCCAGAACGACCGCAGCCTGCAACTGGAGGGCCCACCTCCGCCCCGAGCCACTGGAGAGACACACACCTCGGCGGAAAGGAGCGCGGCCAGACTAAGCCCGGATCCCGCTGGGCGGCGCCGCCTCTGCCCCGCTGGCCGCGCGGGACTCGCTTCTTACGTAAGCCGGGAGCCGGCTCCGCGCTACCGCCGCCGCGCCCCCTCCTCTCCCCTCCCGGCGTGTCCGGGGCCAGGCTGAGGCTGCGGGGGCGAATAGAGATGGGGCCCGCCCTGAGAGAAAGGAACCGCCTGGGGACCCGGTCTATTGTCAAGGGGAAGGAAAAACACAACTTGTTGAGCGCCTCCTCCGCGACCAGTAACTAGGCTGTGGTTTTATTATGCAACCTTTACAGGTACAGATGGAGAAAGGCTTGGAATACGAACCGTTCGTTTATATACTAAGCAATGTGGAGTGGACATCCTTTTTTGTTTTAATTCCTGTGGGGGAATCAACCCCCCTAGAGAATATCCATTAAACCAAGGTGGCTTACACCAATATTCACAGCAGGCCCTGGCACCTGGCAAGAGAACATAAACTTGTGGGCGGGCCTCAACTATTTATTTATTGAGACTGGTTGAGACTGGGTCTCTTAAAAAAGAAAAAGAAAGCACTTATTGTGTACCCAACCCTGATCTGGGTGGTTGGTAGGTATACAGCAACAACAAATGATTGAATCCCGCCCGCTTAGTTGCAGCCGCAGGGCTGAACTCTTGACTGACTCCAAAGCCGAGCATTCAAGGAAGAGAACGAATCTGAATCATAAAGCCAGATGATTCCAGGATATCTGTGCCCAAGGTGTGTTACTCCCAACTCTCTACTCACCAACTCAAATGGAAGCTATCTTTTCCTTGCCCCTCACCTATACAAACCTATAGTCCTGCACACCTCTGCTTTTGTTTTGTTTTGTTTGAGATAGGGCTTCACTTTGTAGCCCAGGCTGGTCTTGAATTCATGATGCTCTCTCTTGCCACCGCCTTCTTAATACCAGGATATTGTAATGGGTCACCAAGCTCGGCTTCTCACTCTCTAAATTCTGTTTCCAAGTTACATGATAGTCCTTCCCACTCAAGTACTGGGATAATCACCTGTAAGCCTGTCTTCTGTACCCTCCTATTTCCTCTGCACTAATTAGAAATACTGCTAAAGTAAAAACCCATTTCTGTTGCCCACTTTGGTGTGTCCTACCTCCCTTCCTCCAGTGCCTGCCTGCCTGTCTGCCTTGCAGAAATTCTTTTACGGAGTTCTGAACAATGCTATCCATAACTGAGAGATGGTGAGAAGCAGCACAGTGGGGACATATGGGAAAGAACCTCCTCTAGATTCCTGGCTGTAGTGTGTTGTGGAGGCAGGAGACAGAGCCTGATATGGTATCTTGCCAACCCAGCTCCTCTCATTGCCATTCCACACACAGCCTTGGCAGGACAACAACTCAGGCCACCAACCCCTGTGCCAACATTTGTTTGGTAGACTCACTTCCTAAAATATCCCAGTGTGCTGTAGACCTTATCCTGGGCTCCTTCGAGGAGCCTTTTGCTGAAGAATAAAGAGTAGGGCTTCTAGTGTGAGGGGCTTAAATCTCTCGTGTTTCTGCCATGTGCTCTTTAGTCAGCAGCTGATAGCTCTTTACAGTGATTGTTAGACAAGAGTGTACATCAGAACCATCTGCAGAGATTGTTGAACCATCTTGCTGAGGGCTGGAAGGTGACTCACTTGCAAAGTGCTCCCCAGAGAAGCATGAGGACTTGAGTTCCGTCCCCAACACCTATGTATAAAGAGTTGGGCACAGTGCTGGAAGGGGGAGACAGGAAGATCCCTGGGGCTGATTGGCCAATCAGTCCAGCCAAATTGGTGAGTTCCGGGTTCAAAGAGAGACCCTATCTCAAATAGAAGAGGAGCCACGTTCCCTGGGCCCTCCACACAGCTGGATTGCTCTGATAGTTCACTTCTGGGATGGTAGTGCTGTTGGTAAAGGAACTCAGCTGTTCGTCTCTGAGGACCTCAAAAAGACAGTCGGTCAACAGAAGTGCTTTTTGGGGGAAACAACCTGAAGCTGTTCACCTTGACATGATTCTGAAGAAGCGCAAGCTGTCTCTTGAAAAAGCTGGAGAGACGGCTCAGTGGTTAAGAGCACTGGCTGCTCTTCCAAAGGACCCAGTTCAAATCCCAGTGCCCACATGGCAGTTTACAGCTGTCTGTAATTGTGGTGGATCACGCCTTTAATCCCAGCATTGGAGAGGCAGAGGCAGGCGGATTTCTTTGAGTTCTGGGCCAAATGGGGCTACATAATGAGACTCTTGTCTCCAAAACAAAGGGAGAGGGCAACAGGTAAAATTCTTTGAGAATTTTTTTATGTGTGTGAGTGTATGTATGTGTACTGTGTGTGCAGGTGCCCTCAGATGCCAGAAGAGGGTACTGGAGTTCCAGGAATTAGAATTAATGGCAATTGTGAGCCATCCATGATGTGGATCCTGGGAAATAAACCCAGGTCCTCTATAAGAGTAGCAAATGTTTTTTTGTTTTTGTTTTTTTAACTGCTGAGGCATCTCTCTAGTCCCAGGAGAAGCAAGTAAATTGTTAATGAATGGTAAATACATTGCTTGAACTGTTAAAAACAATACAGTTTAATGCATCTCTTGAAGATAACCAGCTTTAGCTTCTGGCTTTCACACACTTGTGTACACATTCATGAACACACAACAACTGTAATAAATTATACCATGCCAGACCAGTTCATGCCAGCACCAGGAGTATTTGCTGAGGAGCCTTGGGACTTTTGTGATTTGTTTTTACATGAAGACCACATATTTGAAAATTGTCATCTTGTCCCCATGGGCTCTCTCTTCTCTTCTGTGTCAACCTTCTCCCCTCTAATCTGAACAGCTACACCATTATTTTTCCTCATATACGCTGATCAGTTGAGCAGTGCCTGAAGCCACAGGCTTTGTGTTCTCTTTGTGAGATACAGGTCTTGGCTTTTGTTTCTTGGTGTCCAGAACAACTTTACATTTAGATTATATAAAAATTCCAGCAGATGTGATAGGGATGTAAAGTAAATAAATAACTTAATAAAAATAAATAGCTGGACATGGTGACACACGCCTTTAATTCCAGCACTCCGGAGGCAAAGACAAGCAGATCTCTGTGAGTTCAAGGCTATCCTAGTGTACAGAGCTACTCAGAGAAATCTGTCTTGAAAAAAAAATTAAATTAAAAATAAATAACTTCCCACAGAAAGAAATCTTAGCCTTTCAATTATGTTATTTAAAAAAAAAGTAACTCTTAAGTTTGACTGTGGTGCCTGTTAACCTGTCAAGTCAATGCTGCCTCTAGACTCCCGCAGTCACGGCTGACAAGCCCCCTTTCTCATTATAATTATAAATAAAGTTCCCATTTAACCATGGAAGTCTTTCCCCTGTCCTTGCTGAGCTGGGAGACAACCTTGGCAGTTTGGAATAAACCTTTCCTTTTCACCCATGAACAGTTAATTTGGTATTATGCGCCAATTTTCATTCAGTTCTGAAGTATCAAATATTCAGAACAGATTTATTCTTTGGTTCTTTGGCTGTTTGTTTTTGAAACATAGGCTTAAGTAGCCCAAGCTAACTTTGAACAGCAGGTGTAGCCGAGGACCCCTTGAATGCCTGACCCTCTCACCTCTACCTCCCAAATGCTGGGGGTCTAGGCTGTGTACCCACTCTCAGAAAGATTTAATTCTTTTTTGTTTGATTGTTTGTCTGGGGGTTTTGGAGGTTTGGTCTTTCTGAGACAAGCTTTCTCTGTTATGTAGCTCTGGCTGATGTGGAACTCGCTCTGTAGACCAGGCTGACCTAGAACTCACAGAGATCCTCTTGCCTCTGCCTCCTCAGTACTGGGATTAAAGTTATGCACCACCACACCTAACCAAGATTTAATTCTTTATGGAAAAATAAACAGTCATGTCTATCTCATTAGTATGCAGATTTTCTTTCCTCTTTAATAGATTATAGAATGATATATATATATCAAAGAATTATTTTTAAATTAATATCTCCATTCATCATTACCATGAAATGTTTGGTTTGTATGCCTAATATACAGAGGCCATAAATGGAAAACACATAAGCAAACCTGGTTTAGGTGAGTTCCTTGATTGCCCACTGATTCTGCCACATTTGTTCATTTAATAATGCACAAGGAAGCCCTGTAGCATGCAGGCACTGACCCAACCCTGAGGACATGCAGGTAGTCAGGACTCCCTGTGTGGGATGTGGAGTAGCACACCTGTAACCCCAGCACTCAGAAGCAGAGGCAGAAGCATTGCCTCCATGACAGTTTGAAGCTATCCTGTGCTATGTGAGGGGATCCAGACCCACTAGAGCTTTAGAGCAAGACCCTGTCTTAATAAATAACTTCCTATTATCAGGTACAAGGAATCTAGGTTCAGAAATAGTTTAAATACATCTGCCAGGAAGCTTTCCAGTCAAAGTAAAAGAGTAATTTCCATTTTGGTTTGTCTTGGTTTTGACCTCAAACTTACTATATGTGGAAGGAAGACCTTGAACTTTTGATCCTCCTGCCTCAGCCTCCCAAGTGCTTGGATTGTTTGCATGTGTACCACCACACCCATCCAGTCGATGAATGCAGAGTAAGGGCATTTGACACAATAAAAACTACAAACATAAATTGTCTCATCAATTGAAGCCATTCATGTAGTTCAGTTCTTGGTCCCAAACAGAGAAATGTACTCGAATCATCTCGACCGACCGTGCTTCCCAAAGGTCTATACTCAAAGGCTGGGTCCACAGCTGGGAGGTCCTGGGAGGGGCTGTGGAGGTTGAAGTGGGATCTTGTGGAAGGCTCTTAGGTCACTGGGAGCCACACATTCAAAGGAGGTTATCTCTTTCTGCTTCTCTCTTTCTCTGTCTCTCTTCCTCTCTCCCTCCCCCTTTCTCTGTCTCTCTCTTTTCCTCCTTCCCTCTCCCTTTCTCCCCTGGTCCCTCCTTTCCTCTTTCTTTCTCCCTGCCCCCTCCCTCTCTCTTCCTCTTTTCTCCCCCTCCTTCCTCCCTCTCTCTCCCTTAGTCCCCCCTCCCCCTCCCCCTCCCTTCCCACCTCCCCCCCCCCCCCTCCCCCCCTCCCAACTATCACACAGACCAGCTGTCAAGATGATTAAGGAAAAATGTGTTTCATATTTATATTAGCCACCAAGTAGCCACTGATGATCAGACAGGCTCTGTATTCTGGTCTCACTGTGACAGGATGCCATTCTATTTGTGTCTCACCTACTCTGATCAGCTCTCTTTCCCTTCTCTGATCAGTCCCTTTCAGACCAGGGATATTCCTATTATCTACCTAAAGAAGGACCTACTAACCAGGCATGGAGGTGCAACCCAGAATCCTAGAACTTCTCTCAGTTGAGACAGGAAGATTGGTGCACATCCTTAATCCAGTACTGGCAAGGGTGAGGCAAGAGAAACGACACAAGGCCAGCCTGGACTATATGGTAAGTTACAGGTCAGCCAAGGCAATGTAGTGAGAGGCTGTTTGAAAAACCAATCAGAACAAATAGCTGGGTGGTGGCACACACCTCTAATCCCAGCACTCAGGAAGCAGAGGCAAGTGGATCTCTGAGTTCAAGGCTAGCCTGGTCTACATAGTGAGTTCCATACAGCCAGAGATAACACAGTGAAACCCTGTGTCCCAAACAAAACAGCAACAAAGAAGAAACAAGTCAACCAGGGCTGGAGGATGGCTCAATAGTTAAGAGCAGTGGTTACTCATCCAGAGGACCTGGGTTTGATTCCCAGCACCCACATGGTGGCTCACAACCATCTGTAACTCCAGTTCCAGGATAGCTGATGCCCTATTCTAGCCTTGCTGGGCACCAGATACACATGTGGTACACATACATGCAGGGAAAACACTCATACACATAAAATGATTTTTAAATTAAAAACAGAATCAGTCATTCAACCAATAATAAGTGGGTATGTGCTCAGCCTTCAAACTCTGTGTATTCATCACCCACTCTGGAGCCCTGTCCAGCTCTACAGCTTAGTCAAACACACAGCAGGCTTTTCATATTGTCAGGAGGTTAGGCTTGTCCTAGGCTGTGTTGCTTCACATATAGAGCCCCATTAACTATGAAGAGAAGACCACTGCACCTGAGCTGATACCCTCCTCACTTAGAAAAGCACCTGGAACTTCATAGTTTAAGACAAGTATGCAAAATGCCTGCTTATATGTTCCATGGAGTAGGAGGCAAACAATAGCTTGTGTGCACTGCTTCCAACTTCCTTCCAGAGGGTTTGATTTTTTTGTTACCTGAGTTAGGGTCAGAGCCTTTGCCCCTGGGAGTCCTAACAAGCTGGACTCAGCCACTGGTTCTCAATTAGTCAATAAATAGAGTGGAAAATGAACTAATACAGAAAAATAGGGTGATATTTATTCAATGTGACATTAGGAAGAGGGACAATGAGGAATCCAAACGTGGTTTAACTAGAAGACAAGAGGTTTATATAAGCAGTCATGGTTGTTGTGGGGTATCCACCAGAGAAGACTGCTCAGACATGGGGTTAAGCCAAGAGAAAAATCTATTAGCTGGCTGGTGACTAGACTGGGTGTTCAGGATCCTGGTGTAGCCCTGAGCTTTTCTGAGTTGGCATACTTCAGCTAACAAGAACAGTTAGTCAGAAGCAGAACTACAGAAGCCAAAAAGCAAGGCTAGTCCATAACTATGGATTAGGCCTTTGTTTTAGTTTTACATGTCTGCATGCTGAGTTTTACAGCCTGAGTGGCAATTCCATCATGGACTCAGTCTTGCTTAGGTCTGGGGACCTATTAAGGTCTGGGAACCATGTCTCAGCCCCGTTCTCCAGTAAGGTCCTCTGACAAGTTTCCCTTCTGGGCTGGCCAAGGCATAAGGCTTGTTCTTTCGAATTTCTGGGGGAATGTTCATATCTTGGTGTCTATCCTTTCAATATTCTGATAGTCGGAGGTACACAACTAACTTTGCTCATCCCTGCCAAGCCCCTTACAGTTTCAGAGGTGTTGTTTACCCCAAGAGGACAGACACTCATCTTTACTGAGTTCACCCTGAGATAATCTGGGGTCTGAAGTCTTGTAATATGTATTCTCTGATTTTATTAATAAGTCCTCTAATTAAACACCTTTTGGGGAGGGGTTCGAGACAGGGTTTCTCTGGGTAGCCCTGGCTCTGGCTATCCTGGACTCACTTTGTAGACCAGGCTGGCCTTGAACTCACAGAGATCTCCCTGCCTCTGCCTCCCCAGTGCTGGGATTAAAGGCATGCGCCACCAAGCCCAGCAATTACAGACAGCTGTGAACTGCCATGTAGGTGCTGGGATTTGAACCCGGGTCCTTTGGAAGAACAGCCAGTGCTCTTAACGCTAAGCCATCTCTCCAGCCCCTAAAAACCTTTAAAACGTCACACATGGTAGGGCCTACCTTCAATCTCAGTACTTGGGTGACAAAGGCAGGCAGAACTCTGTGAGTTCTGGGCCAGTCAGAGATATACATGAAGTGAGACTCTATCTTTTTTTTTAACATTTTTTAATTTATTTATTATGTATACAGTATTTGCTCTACATATGTGCCCGGGCAAATGATCTCTTGTAGATGTCTGTGAGCCACCATGTGGTTGCTGGGAATTGAACTCAGGACCTTGGGAAGAACAGTCAGTGCTCTTAACCTCTGAGCCACCTCTCCAGCCCGAGACTCTATCTTAAAAGCACAAAAAAAGTTAATAAAGTAAAAACTTCACCTAGGCTACAAAATGAGTTCAAAATAAGTCTAAATAAAATCCTGTCTCCAAAAAGTGGCAGCAGTGGGGGTGGCAGCACTAGGGGTACTGCCCAGCATGGATGATTCCAAAGCTTCAAACCTTATTTGGGGGGAAGCAAAACATAAGAAGAAATCCATCTCTAGCCAGGCAGGTTGTCACAAGCATGTAATCCTAGCACTTGGGAGGTGGAGGAGCATGTTCAGGAGTTCAAGGTCATCCTAAACTTCATAGAGTTGTAGCAAGAATCAATCGAACAAACAAACCAACTACTACCCAATAACAAAAAGAATTCCACCCCTTACCAATAGAGTCAATAGAATATGAGCACTGTCCTTAAAAAGAAATCCCATGAAGTCTACTCAGTTTGGGAGACAGACCCAGTGACCTGACGTCCAGTGGACAGAGGGCAAAGTTTTGCCCCACCCCTTCTATTTGACTTAGGAAGTGTGCTTAACCTTCCTAACCTTAGTTTCTTTACCTTTAAAAGGCAGACAAATGTTCTCACCTCCATCTCTCCACTTGGGACTTTAAGCCCCATGAAGAATCATGTTAGAGCCAGGAGTGGCAGTGTACCCATCAATTCAGAGACAGCCTGAGCTAACTTGTGAGTTCAGACAAGCCTTACCTACATAGCAAAACCCCTTCCTGGAAAAAAGCAAAAAACAAAACAAAACAGCTATCCAGACTGCAACATTAGGGTCATTCTGAATTCAATCCCAGCTTGGGCTACTTAGTGAGTTCCAGGCTAGCTGGTGCTACAAAGTGAACAAAAGAGTCATGTTATCATCTAATGTTTACTGAGTGCTATCCACATTAAGGTCAAAGTTGACACCTTTGCAATTCAACACACAAACCAATCAAAGTCCTGTATTGTCTCTGTTTTTTAGGTCACACAACTGATACACAATCATTAGATTGTCAATGATTATACAGTAAGTCAAGACAGGATTCTAGCCAATTAGTCTGGTGATAAGTTTCTACTCTTATCTCCTAGGAAACTTATTTGCCTTGTCATCCTGTGTCCCAGGTCATTGATGAGGCTGACGAATGGCTGCCAAAAGTAGCTTAGATGAATGAATGGAAGCCTTCTTAGGGAGGGATGTAGTTCAGTACTTGTTTAGCATGCTCAAGACCCTAGAACAGGCCAGCCAGATGGCTCATTGGGTAAAGGTGTTCACCACCAGACCTGACAAACTGACTTCCATCTCTAAGACCCACATGGTGGAAGAAGAGAGCTGACTCTCAAAAATTGTCCTCTGGCCTCCACAACAGTACAGTGGGATACACACCTTTCCCTCTCCCTCAAATAAACATATAATCTGTGAATAATAGACATAGAGGAAGGAGAAGCAACTCAAGGGAAAGCCTCAAAGGAATTTTGAGCCAGGTGTGGTGGTGCTTGCATTTAATCCCAGCACTCTGGAGACAAAGGCAGATGGAGCTCTGTGAGTTCTAGGCCAGCGTGGTTAACACAGTGAGTACCAGAACAGCCAGAGAGTGTATCTCAAAAACACGAAATTAAATTCCTACTCAGAAAAAAAGAGGGTGGGGGTGCAAATACAATGGTATACACATTTATAACTCTTCTGGTAAACTGTCCTGTGTCGCGTCCCCCTCGACCAGCAAGGATGACGCAACTCACAAAAGCTCTTCTCTAGCAGTTTATTCAGGTCCCTTGAAAACAGTCTTCCAAATGCCCGGGCAGACCCAACCCACAGGCTAAATACTAAATGAACAGCCAATCAAGTAAAGCCACGTAGTGCTATCTTAGAGGCCCACGTATGCGGAAGCAAGCCAGATCAGCGGTCTTAGCCAAATATGGACTTGTTTACCACCGAGAGCACTCACTGTCAAGCTGATGGAAGGCGGAAACCGGCGCCATCTTTAGGGCGCAGCACATCGCAGCTCTCTACAGTTCCCCCTTTTTTATTTTTTCTAAAGTTGGTAGAAGTCCCTGGAAAGGCTACGTAATCCCCATATCTGGGGATCTCACGGTGGGCCTGAGCCTGTAGGAGGGCGGTGCTCAAACTCTTACCCGTCTCTGGGTCAGCCTCCCCACTTGGGACTGCCCTGTCTTAGGTGGCCGAGACTTACCCGTCAACTCCGTCACTGACTTGCCAGACCCTAATATCCGTGGAACGAATACCTCAGTGGGCAGGGACTATGCTCAGTGAAGATTTACTTCACGGCAGCGAGCCATGCCTGAGGGGACTGGCCCGCCTCAATGGCGACAAGGGCTTGTATAATCATGGCTGCATTACGCTTTTGTGTGGCTCTCATTTTGTAGATGCACCATAGGCAAACCAGACAGGCTAGTATCATCAGTATCGCCAAAGAGCCTACGCCCGGCCACTCCTTAAGATGATCCATAGCCGTCTGTATCCAGGAAGTCAAGCCAGTAGCCAGGCTCAGATTCACCCCAGTGGAGTTGATGTGGACAATTGTCGCTCTCAGCTCTCTCATCAAATTTTCAAACTCAGCCGACCAATCCTGTAAGAGGAACTTTGACAATTGTCTAGACAAATTAGCAGCCTTTGTAAAATTTTGATACTGCACAGAAGTAACACACAAACCTTGCATTTTCCACTCACACCCCAATTGTGCTAGTTGCCAAAGAGAATCAATCTGTTCTTGTATTAAATCTATGCATTGATTAACTATCATAATTATGGCCTCCTTTGAGATGAGAATTCATAGAGGTCTGAGTATCCAATGCCTGTGCCACAGTGGCTGAGATGTTATTCAGGGCATTGGCAGTCTGTATAGAAATAGACAAGGCAATAGCTGAGGCAGTAGCTCCCACAGCAGCAATAGTGATAGCAGTAACAATAGCTGCAGTGATGCCAAAATCTCTTTTAAACCTGAATAGCATCATGGTATTAGGGGCCTCTACAGGAACTGGTACATATCGAGGCATTCTAGTCACCACAGCCACAGGAAAGGCTGTGGCATTCCAGCATAGGGCATAAAAACATGTGCCCGGAGTGCATACTAACTTTTCTTCACCCAAGGATGCACTCCCATTACTTACAATCCACAGAAAAGGAGGCCAGAGACATACTGGCGAAGCTGAAAAGGTCTTATTGCGGTAAGAATGAAACAAAGAATTCCAAGTACCAGAGCCACTACCGCTAGAAAAATCCAATTTGGTAGCGGACCTTAGGGAAAAATTACCTCTTTGATAAATTCCTCCCCCTAGCATAATGACAGGTCCCAAGTCCATGCAACTTCAATTTACTCCACACAAAAGCCACAAATCAAAAGGATTGGTGGCAGTCTGCTGAGGATCCCTAGTAGATATATCAAGCATTCCTGTACAAGACTTATTCACTATATTACTAATCATGGGGCTAAAGGAAAAATAATCTTGTTGAACCCAAACTGCTCTGTGCTCCTGACATACTCACTGCTACTATCACCAGGATCCTTAGGAAGGTCTTCATGACGAATCTTCCTCACAAGGCGTTCAGGCACCCACACTGGATCTTGTTGATCCTGAGGAAAAACACAAACAGACCCTCTCGCCCATGTTAGCACGGGGTCAGGCCCCCGCCAAGAGCCTGTCAAAATATCCTTCCACTTCACCATGCTTTTAGGTGAACCATGGGAATCCTGATGTCTGTCCGCTGCTGAGCGGCCTTGAGCATCCAAATTGAAAAAATTTAAAGTAAATAAGGCTAAAGATATTCTTTCCTTGGGGGTATGGCCTTGGCCTATTCCCCCTTTTTGTTTTTGCAAGCATTCTTTCAAGGTGCGATGAGCATGCTCCACAATTCCTTGTCCTTGAGGATTGTATGGTAATCCATGATTAAGCTGTACCTCCATCTGGTTGCAGAAGGAGACAAAGGACTGAGCCATATAGGCTGGTCCATTGTCCGTTTTTAGCTGTTGTGGTTTTTCCCATGCAGCCCAGGCTTCTAAGCAATGTCCTATGACATTGCGAGTATTTTCTCCACTCATAGGTGTAGCATGTATGATACCTGAGCAGGTATCCACAGATACATGAATATATTTTAAGGTTCCAAATTCTGAAATATGGGTAACGTCCATTTGCCAGATTTTGAGTGGCATCAACCCTCTAGGGTTCACTCCCACACTGGGAGTATGATGATGAATCACACACTGAGGACAGTCCAAAACTACTTGTCTAGCATCTGCTCTAGACAAATGGAATTTGTGCTGTAGAGTTTTTGCATTTACATGAAATAATTGGTGAAACTGTCTGGCTTGATCCAGGAATGAGCTCCAAAAAATGCATTCCATCCTGGTCCATTGATCAACTTTATCATTACCCTCACTTAATGGTCCAGGTAATCCTGTATGTGCTCTGATATGTTGAATAAAAAAAACACCTTTTTCTCTGTCAGATTAAAACTTGTAACTCTTGTAATAAGGCACATACAGTACTACTATTCTTAATAGGACCTGCTAATTCTAATATTTTCACTGCGTTGACCACATAAACTGAATCTGAAATCTAATTGAATGCAAATTGACATCTTTTAAACACCTTAATTACTATTTTCAACTCTACTATTTGGGGGGAGCCCGGTTGAAATTGACATAACACGGGCTCTTGTCTTTCTATCAAATAGGCTCCACAGCCTGTCTTTGAGCCATCAGTAAACACATTTGGTGACCCTTGAAGTGGTACTGCTGAAGTAACCTTAGGGAATATCACTGGGTGCTCCTTAAAAAATGATAGTAATGGATGCTTAGGATAATGGTTATCAATCACTCCTTCAAAGCTACATTGCAATATTGCCCAGTCATCTACAGTGCCACACAAAATCTTAATTTGATAACTGGAATAGGGCACTATTATACTGGCAGGAGCAACTCCAAAAGACTGCAAGCATTGTTGGATACCATTCAAGGCTAAAGCAGCAAGTGCAGTGGGATAATGTTCTATGGATTTTTTCGGAGAAATCTTTGAATAGGTCCATAATAATGGTCCGTCCTGCCATAACAATCCTGTAGGTTGACCATAGGTGGCAAATATGCACAATACAATGGGCTGTCCTTCCTGCCATCTCTTTAGGAAGGCACTCTGTAACCTTTCTTCCACTTTACATAAAGCTTTTCTTGCTTCTTCTGTAAATTGCCTAGGAGAATTAAGTGCTGAATCACCTTTCAAAATATCATATAGGGGTCTTATTTCATAATTTGGTAGCTTCAAATAGCCTCTTACCCAATTGATATCTCCTAACAACCTTTGAAAATCATTTAGAGTCTTTAAATTATCTTTTCTTATCTCAATCTTTTGAGGTATTATCTTTTCAGGTCCAACCTTCGCTCCTAAATAATCAACCACATTTTCCTTTTGAACCTTATCAGGAGCAATAAACAACCTTTTCTTTTTTAATAATAGAACTAATTCTTCATAGGCCCGATCTAACGTTTGTTCACTCTTAGCTGCCAGTAAGATATCATCCATATAATGAACACATCTCAAATCTGGAAAATTCTTTCTCAAGGGAGCAATGGCTTCCCCCACATACAGTTGGCACATAGTGGGGCTGTTTGCCATGCCCTGAGGTAATACTACCCATTCAAACCTCTGATCAGGTTCCTCATTGTTACAGGATGGAACAGTAAATGCAAATCTCTCACTATCTTTGGCACACAAAGGGATGGAGAAAAAACAATCCCTTATATCTATAACTATAATGGGCCATGAGGCTGGCAAAGATGATAAAAGTGGCAAGCCACGTTGCACTGGGCCCATGATCTGCATTTGTTGATTTATGGCACGCAGATCATGCAACAATCTCCATTTTCCAGATTTCTTTTTAATGACAAAGATAGGTGTATTCCAGGGAGATACAGATGGTTTTATATGCTTTAAAGACATCTGTTCATCCACCAACTCTTTGGCCACATTCAATTTTACAGAGGAAAGTGGCCACTGAGGAACCCATACTGGATCCTCCGTCTACCAAGTTATGGGAATACCCTCCTCAGTGGCCCCTAGGAAAAACCCAGGCCCTGTCTCTTTTGTCTTTGCTGCATAGATATGGGACTTTTCCGCCCCTGCAAATATTTTCCTATTCCAAAGCCTGGAGCATATCCCATATCTTGTATCATACGTTGGGCTGAATCAGAATAGTCATTACTCAATTTAAATCCCATATCCTTTAAAAGGTCTCTTCCCCAAAGGGAGATAGGGAGCTCAAGTACATATGGCTGCATTTCTCCTGAGTGGTTTTCTTGGTCCTGCCACTTTAATAACCTTGCACTCATATCTGGAGTCTTAGCATAACCCAGGCCTTGAAGTGTTTGAGAAGAGGCTTGTACGGGCCAACCTGAAGGCCAGTCTTTCTTTGCTATGATACTCCTATCAGCCCCAGTATCCAAAAGGCCCAGGATCTTTTTACCATCAATTTTTAACTCCAAGACGGGGTGTTGGTCCAAATCCAGGGAGAGAAAAGTCAGATCCGTGCCCGTGGACCCAAAACCATCTTTTCCTCTCTCTCTATCCTTTGCTGCATAGCGGTCATGTAAGCTCGGCAACATGATCAATTGAGCAATTGTATCTCCAGGAGAGATAGCCGTTATACCACGAGGGGAGGCTACCATGATCTTAACCACTCCTGTATAATCTGGATCTATAACTCCAGGATGGACAATAAGTCCTCTCAAGGCTGATGTTGACCTCCCTAACAACAAACCAACTGTACCAGGTTCAAGGGGTCCTTTAAAATCTGTTTCAATTAACTGGACCCCCATTTGGGGTGTTAATACGAGTCTGGTGGTGGAGCAGAGGTCCAATCCTGCTGAGCCTGCAGTGGCTCTCCGCGGTCTCTCGGATGGCGGAGGGTTGGCCATCTCTCTTGATTCTGTTCTTTGTCCTGATTCTCTACTGTCCCATATATTTGTGGGCCCTGAGGTCGTGGGCCCCGCTGTCCGTTTTTTGGACGAGCGCCACCAAAACCTTGAGTTAAAGGCTGGCCATGGATGTCTATCACTGAACGGCATTCATTAGCCCAATGGTTCCCTTTTTTACATTTTGGGCATAACCCCGGCCGCCTGGGGCGTTGTACACTTCCTGTACTTTCTGTACTCTTTCCCCTGGGGCACTGTCTTTTAAAGTGTCCCATCTTGCCGCACTTAAAACAAACTCCTGAACTTCCTCCACCTTTTCTGGTCAACTGTATTACTGCGGCAGCAAGACCAGCATTAGTTAACGGCCCTTCAAGTTCTCTACACACTTTCATCCAGGCTTCTAGCCCTTTGTTCTTGTAAGGGGTGATAGTGGCTCTATACTCTTTGGTACATTGCTCATAAACCAACTGTTTTATTAGTGGCATAGTAGCATCCGGGTCACCAAAAATCTTCCCTGCTGCTTCCACCATTCGTGCCACAAAGTCTGGAAAGGGCTCCATGGGGCCCTGTAGAATCTTAGTTAAGTTCCCACTCACCTCCCCCTTATTAAGAAGAGATCTCCAAGCCTTGATAGCTATCTTGTTTATTTGCTCATAAACCTGAATAGGATATCCTATCTGCTGGTTGGCAAATCTCCCCTGCCCAAGCAGCATATCTCTATCCCAGGCTGGATTTCCATCTCTCTGATTATTGGCTGCTTGCTCAGTGGCATACTCAATCAAGAAAGCTTTCCAGTCTAAGTATTGCCCTGGACTTAAGCAGGCGCAGACCAGGCCACTCCAATCACTCGGAGTCATACAATGTCTGCTTAATGCTTCCACTTGAGCTATTGTAAAAGAAGCGGTAGTACCATAGGTACGAACCGACTCTGCAAGAGATTTTACCACCTTAAAATCAAGCGGTTCCTCGTACCTGTTCCCTTGTGGGTCTTGGTATACCAGATAGGCAAACTGTAATTCTGTTCTTACTTGTGTCCACATCCCCGGGCAGAAAGATCTCCCTACTTTCAGGGACTGAACTGGCTGATCTATCTGAGTGGCTTCTGGATATGGAGGGGGAGTCGAAGGCGCCATGGCAACGGCTTTGTTTACACCAGCTGCCGCCAGCGTGGCTGAAGGCACTGTAGCAACGACTCCACCCACTCCGACTGCCGCTGACGTGTCAGGCGCCATGGCAACAGCTCCACCCAACCTGACTGCCGCCGATATGTCCTTTTCTTTTACTTTTTTCTTTTCCTTTTTTCTAATAACAGTCCTCTCCAACTGTTCTATTAGAGCGTGTAGCTCTCCTTCAGAATCCGTGCTCTCTGAGTCCTCAAAATCTCTAAAATCTCTAAAATCTGTAAGATCGGGATAGAGAGGAACTTTCTTTTTGCCTCCCTTTTCACTGTCTGCCTGCTCAAATCTTTCGCCTTTGTTACTTTCCTTTTCACTGTCTACCTGCTCAGATCTTTCCCCTTGGAGCAGTTCCAAGGCTGATTCTCTCTCTGTGATTGCATTACAACACCTCTGATCTTCTAAACAACTCCTCACCATTTTCCAAATCGGTCTTAATCCATGCTTCAGAGTCCCTTGCTCCCAAGCAAAATCCAAGTCCCTGCCTAATTTGTCCCAGCAGGATACCGTAAGATTCCCGGACACCGCAAACCACGGAGCCACAGAATCACATTCATTCAAAAATCTTTCTAAGGTAGACTTCTTAATCTTCAAATTCCTAGCTAAAAGTAGCTCCTGAAGAGCCAGAAAAATTGGATGTGACTCAGACAATCCCATGATTAAAAATTTACTTTCGGTTCGCAGCTTCCCCGCGAAACTTTACCTTTAGTTCGCAACTTCCCGCGAAACTTTACCTTTTGTTCGCTATTTCCGCGAAACTTTACCTTTTGTTCACTATCTCCGCGAAACTTTACCTTTTGTTCGCTATCTCCGCGAAACTTTACCTTGTGTTCGCTATTTCTGTGAAACTTTATTGTCCTGATTTATCCCAGGAACTTACCAACGCGTTGCCCCTGACTGCAGGAGTTCTGAGTCTTTTCTGGGTCCCCGTACAGGCCACCACTTGTCGCGTCCCCCTCGACCAGCAAGGATGACGCAACTCACAAAAGCTCTTCTCCAGCAGTTTATTCAGGTCCCTTGAAAACAGTCTTCCAAATGCCCGGGCAGACCCAACCCACAGGCTAAATACTAAATGAACAGCCAATCAAGTAAAGCCACGTAGTGCTATCTTAGAGGCCCACGTATGCGGAAGCAAGCCAGATCAGCGGTCTTAGCCAAATATGGACTTGTTTACCACCGAGAGCACTCACTGTCAAGCTGGTGGAAGGCGGAAACCGGCGCCATCTTTAGGGCGCGGCACATCGCAGCTCTCTACAGTCCTGGAATTATTTATTTCTTGTGTGCTCTTGGATGTAGCTAACCTGTTCCGATTGAAGTTTTCCTTCTAGTGCCTTCTGTAGAGCTCATAGATATAAGTTCCTTTAAATTTGTTTTTTATCATGAAACACTTTTCTTTCTCCTTCAATTAGGATTGATTGTTTTGCTGAGCATAGTATTCTGGGCTGGCATATGTCATCTTTCAGAGCTTGTAGAATGTCTGTCTAGGCCCTTCTGGCTTTCAAAATCTCCATTAAAAAGTCAGGTGTTCTTCTAATGAGCCTATCTTATATGTGACTTCACTTTCTCCCCTAGTTTTTAATATTCTTTTTTTTTTCAGTACATTTATGTGTCAAAGAGAATTTCTTTTCTGGTCCTCTCTATTTGCTGTCCTGTGTCAATCTGTGATAATCACTTGCCCCTTGACAAGAATCTCTTTCTTTAGATTTGGGAACTTTTATTCTATGATTTTGTTATAGATATTTTCTATGGCTTTTACCTTACTTTCTTCTCCTTCCTCTATATCTATTATTCATAGGTTTGGTCAGTTCATATTGTCCCAGATTTCCTGGATTTTTTTTTTTTTTTGTCTAGAAATTTTAATTTAGATTTAATATATTCTTTGACTGATTGATCCATTTCTTCTACTCTGTCCTCAAGACCTGATATTTTCTCTTTCATTCCATTCAGTCTGTTGGTGAGGCATTCTTCTGAGCATTTTGTCTGACTTCCTGCTTTTTTCACTTCAAGTTTTATTTCAGTTTCACCTTTCTTTAGCCATTCTATCCCTTTGCTGAATTCTGGTTTTGTATCTTAAATTGTATTCATTATTTCACAAAATTGTTTGTGTTTTCATGGTCTTCATTCAGGGGTTTTTCTTAGCCTGTTTAAGGTCATTGAACATATTCATAATTGCCATTTTGAAGTCCTTGTCTTGTGCTTCAGCTAAACTGATCTCTCAGGAAATACTATAGTAGGTGATGGTTTCTGGAGGAGGCATATTAGCTTTGTTGTTCATGTTTGTGTTTTTGAGACGGGATCCTAGAGAGGTTATTGGCTTTGTTGAGTAGGTGCCCAGGTCTTTGCCCATTGTTACCCTGATCTGTCAGTTGTGGACCAGGTGAATGATGTTTGGCTTTCAGTTTTGGGGCCATTTGCAATTTCAGGGTTCAAATTTCAACTGGTCCCAGATCAGCACAGTAGGAAGGATGGCTGAAGTTCTGGTTATAACTCTGGGTTCAGACTCTAAGCAGTCCCAGATTGATAGAGTGGGAGGGGTCAGTGATAGGTAAATAGGTATGGTAGAGGACTGACTCTGGAGGTCTCAAGTAGAATTTGGGGTCCAGTTCTATTTGTCCTGGTCCCAGACCCAGGGGCTGGTTGGAACTCCAGGCTCAGGCTCCTGTTCCCCACCCCCACCCCGCCCCATTTTAAAGACAGGGTCTCACTATGCAGCCCTGGCTGGCCTGAGATTTACTAGGTAGAATCTGAACTCACAGATATCTACATGACTCTATCTCCTGAATTCTGGAATCACAGATCTGTCCCACCACACCGGTTTTCATACTCTAGGTCATTACTCCTGTTTGCTTTTCATCTTTCTATGAAGTTCCTCTGCCCATGCAAAGCGACCTGGTCCTGGCCTGGGACCAAGTGAATCTTGGCCCCTCAGCTCTTTCCCAGTTCAATACTGTCTGATTATGCACCCCAGCTCAAGACTCTCACCACCACCCTGCCTTCCTTAGCCCTTTCCCTTCTGGAAAGAATTGTATTCATCATCTCTTTCTAAAATGGCCATTCAGTCATTTAATCTGTCAGTACATTTATTGAAGTCCTTCTTGGTCCAGCCCTGGGATGATAGCCAGGCATTGCATTCTGGCAGGGGTGATAGACAATTAATATGTAATTATTATAAAAATCAAGTATACATCCATGTCATGAGGAATTCACCTGGATAATGAGATCCTAAGGGACTATTAGAGTGTTAACAAGACTCTATCTCAAAAACAAAGGAACAAAAGGGTGTATGGTGTTGCATACCTGCAATCCCAGCACTCTGGAGGCAGAGACAAGTGGCTCACTGTGTTTAAGGCCAGCCTTATCTACATATCAAACTCCAGGCCAAAGAGAGCTACATAGTAAGACCTTCTTTCAAAAATAAAATAAGCCAGGTGGTGGTGGCACACAATATAATCCCAGCATACAGGAGGCAGAGGCAGGTGGATCTCTGTGAGTTCAAGGCCAGCCTGGTCTACAGAGTGAGTTCCACGATAGCCAGAGCTCCACAGAGAAACCCTGTCTCAAAAAAAACAAAACAAAACAAAAAAAGGGGAACCAAATTATGAATAGTACACACTCCTCAATTGTTGTTTTACATCTAAAACCCATTCTAATACCCAGGGTCCCCTTTCAGTCTCCCACAAGATTTCCCAAGTTGACTTTTCATCATCACACACCTAAACAGGAGAGGGAAAAGGAGGCTCCAGTTCTCTGCCCAGGCTGAATAAATCTCTTACACCAGCAGGTCTGCAGTGGCAGCAGGGAGGCCAGGGAGGCCTGAGAGGCCGAGCTCTGGAACTGCCCTCTGAGCCTCTGGTAAAAGCAGAAAAGAGCCTTCTGCCTCTTGGCTCTAAGCCAAAAGTGCTGCTAGTGGAGTGGAATTTTTTCATGGCAGAGGAAGAGGAAAAATCAGATCACATTTCCCTATTTGCTCAGGAAGCTCTTGGGGCCCTAACTGTTGATAACAGGGGGGTATTTATTGAGTCATCCCTTGATTATAGCTGTATAAGTACTCCCCCCACACACACACACTCCTGTTTTTCTCCCCTTCATGGTACAGACCTCCAGATAGCTAGGCAAGCCTTCCACACCCAGCCACACCCCCAAGCTCTTTTATTTGTCTTATTCCCTTTCCCTTTAAGTTTAAAGGCATGTCTCTCAAAACTGCAAAAACCTTGGGGGAAATGCCAGTTATGGCCGTCATGAAATGAAGTGATGAACCATTGGTCAACAAGGAAAGTTATTTCTTCTAGAAGAATTGGGTGTTCCTCTTCCACCTCACAAAACCTTACAGTTTCCAGGAAAGAGAATTCAGGGACCCACAGAGGCTGTCCTGCCATCCCTTAGCCAAGACACTTGGGCAGGAACCCATGTAGAATGAATTCAAAGACCTTAAATGTACAAACACAGAATCTTTTGTTGTTGTTGTTTGTTTGTTTTTTTCCCAAGACAGAGTTTCTCTGTGTACAGGGCCCTGGTTGTCCTGGATTCACTTTGTAGACCAGGCTGGACTTGAACTCACAGAGATCCACCTGCCTTTGCCTCTCAGATGCTGGGACTAAAGGTGTGCGCCACCACACCTGGCCAGAATTGTATTCTTGAAAGGGTTGAAAGCCACATACCTCAGCTCCATGGGAGTTTCTGGTAATATTGACTATTGCCTCTGTCATCTCATGCAATTATAACATTCCTCAGAGAGATGGGCTGCATTTCCCCTGCTTACAGATGAAGAAATGGGCATAGCAACTTTCTTGAAGTCACCCTAGGAGTAAGGTCCCGTGCTTTTTGCCCCAGCTCCACAGTCTCTGAATAGCATCCCTGAATCATGAGTAGTCCCTTGGACACTTGCAGCAATGAGAACCTATGGCTTCTAGAGGCCGTCTGTCAGCAACTATGAGAATGATTTCATTAAATGCTGGCTGTTTTCTGACGCTGATCTCATTGACAACTTTAAATGACCAGTGTGTCTAATCTCTAGTTCTCCTTTACTGTCCTTGTGCCTTTCAAGCTGGTCCTTCACCTTCCTATTCTGCTTTCCTGATACACTATCCTGTTTGTCAAAAACCCAAATCAATTGCTTTGGCCAGAACTTCAAACAGTAGCTATTCAGATGTAAACTCTGTGAGAGCAGACTGAGAGACAGAGAGAGAGAAAGAAAGAGGGGGAGAGAGGGAGGGAGAGGGGGAGGGAGAGAAACAGAGAGAAACAGAGAAAAAGAGAGAGAGAAAGAGAAAGAGAGAGAGCAGGCCCCCAAATTCTTAGCCCTGGCATAGAATGTGCACCTGAAGCATTTGCTGAATGTCGGATTAAATCTTCTAGATGAAGGTTCAGATGAGTACAGAGTAGGACTCTCCCCTCCTCACTCAGGATGCTTTCAAAATTGGCTGATGTAATTGTGCTCGGTGATAGATTTATTGACAGCCCAATGCTGAAAGCTCACTTCCATATCAGCAATCTTTGGATTTTGAGAGACTCTGTCTCGGTCAAGTGGGGTAATGTCAGAGTGGATGATTAAAGATGTCAGCTTCAGGCCTTAGCATGCTCAAGCACACTTGGGTGCCCATAGACAAACAAAAACAAAACAACAACCATACACATACACACACACACAAAACAATGCACATATACATTCTTGCAAACACAAGAAAATGGAAAAAAAAAAAAAACAATAGTGGCCCATAGGCAGTTCCTCCTGATCCTGATGTTGCAAAGGGGGCAGTATGCACAGCAGAACAAGCATGCTCTTTGGCCAGAATGTGCCAGGGCAGGATTCTCAGCTCTACTATACATTGGCTGTGCCATCTTTCACCAGTCACCTCTCCCACCTTTCATGGTCAGTGTCCTTAAAGTAGTGATAAGAATACTTTTGTCCCTGGGATGCTTTGAGGTTTAAAAGAGATAGTGGGGGCTAGGGAGATGGTTTGGTCAGTAAAGTGCCTGCTGAGCAAGCATAAGGACCTGAGTTCACATCCCCAGCACCCAGGTACAATATGGGTTTAGGGACATGCCTGTAACCCTGGCAGACACCGTGAGTATAGGGCAGACACAGGAATGATCCCAGGGATTTGCTGGCCAGCTACCCTAGCCCACCAATGAGCTCCAGCCTCAATGAGCAAGCATG
>CAJQZJ010001058.1:518209-544885 GCA_907164525.1 Lophiomys imhausi
AGAGAGAGAGAGAGAGAGAGAGAGAGAGAGAGAGAGAGAGAGAGAGAGAGAGAGAAACTTGGCCCTTCCTGCTTCTCTTTGGTTTTGTGCATATATGTTAACTTGTGTGGTCCTTAGTATTCCAATTGTACTGTATTTTTCTAAGTTTCATCAAGTGGCTTCAGCTCTGTTTCTTCAGCTGTACAGTGGGAACAGTCATAATGTCAGCTTGTAGGATAAAGTGGTGTGCTTGTTCGGCTGTGGTTTGTCCCCACCAAAGTCTATGTTGAAATTGGACTGTCATTGTGATATATCAGGAAGTAAGCCCTGAGTGGTGGCCCTGTCCTCAAGAGGGACTGATGCCTCTCTCAAGAGAATGGCTTTTCTCTAAATGGGGACATAGCAGGTTGTCATAACGCCAGGTTGCCCCTGTGTTCATCCCTTCCAAACCTATGCACTTGCTGTTCCATCTCCTGCCATGAAAGGAAGCTGTACCAGGCCTGCACCAGTGCTATGCCCTTAATTTCCAGCCTCAGAACTGTGAGATGGAAGATTCCTCTTGTCTTAATTGCCCAGTCATAGATATGTTTGTTATAACAACAGAAGAAGACAAAGATAAGAGGCTTGGTGCCTGTAAAAGTATTTGCAATCATGGCTGATGAGGCGACTCAGTGGGTCAAGGTGCCTGCTACCAAGCTTGTCAGCCTGGCTTTGATCCCCAGGACCCATTTGATGAAAGGCGAGAGCTGACATAGGTTGTCCTCTGATCTCTACATGTGTGTCATGGCACATGCTCTGTAGCATGTATCTGTTTACCTTCCCCCTCCCTCATAAGCTCCCACAAAACAAATAAATGTAAAACCTTAAAAAGATTTATTATTTTATTTGACATGTGAATGTTTTGCCTGAAGGTATGTATGTGCCCTCTGTACCCACAGCGTTCAGAAGAGGATGTTGTATCCCCTGGAACTGGTGATATGGATGGTTGTGAGCCATGATGGGGGTACTGAGTACTGAACCAGGATCCTGTGTAAGAGCAACATACTTTTAAAGCACTTTTAATAATACCTAATTCTCAGCGGGGCGTGGTGTCGCACGCCTTTAATATCAGCACTCTGGAGGCAGAGGCAGGCGGATCTCTGTGTTCAAGCCCAGCCTAGTCTACAAAGTGAGTCCAGGATAGCCAGGAATGTTACACAGAGAAACCCTGTCTCAAAAAACAGAACAGCAACAATAATAATAATAATAATAATAATAATAATAATAATAATGCCTAAGCTAATCTAATGCCAATAAGCAGTAGAATATAAATAGATTCTGGATTTTCTCCAAGAGTCTGCTTTAAACCTTTAGTGAAAGAAACTAAAAGATTTCTTAGAATCCAAAAGAGCCTTCAGGGACTCTTGTATGATCAGCTGATACTCCCCACTAAACTCCTTTCTGCTTTCATCTGCCTACACTGAGGGGGCAGAGTTGACAGGTGAGTTGTTTCGATGGTCTGCCCAGCACCCTTCCTCTCATAGTTCCTCCGTGTCTTTAACCTCCCAGTGGTCCTGGTTCTGCACCATCTTTCCAGTCTCTCCCTTCCCTGAAGAATCATAAGCATGCTTCACACTCAAGTGACTTCTTTGTGTTTACTTAGGGCATTCCTAGTTTATACTGAGCTATTTATAAAGATGCAGGTTTTTAAATATGTCTTCAGTTTTCCTTATAAAGAACTTCAATGAGTCATAAAGCAGTAGGCTAGGAAAAAACAGCTGATTATAAATGAAAGGAATCATTTCCATTCCTAAAACAGGCATTTTTTTCTTTTCCTTTCCTTTTTTAAATTTTTTTTTTGAGATAGAATCTCTATATGTAGCCCTGGCTATCCCTGGAACTCACTATGTAGACCAGGCTGGCCTAGCCTCAAATTCACAGAAGTCCACTGGTCTCTGCCTTAGAGTACAGGATTAAAGGTATGCACCATAATGGCCAGCTCAAGCATTTCATTTTTGATGTTTCTTTGTATTTATCTTTTAATTTATTTTATTTTTAATTATGAATATGTCTATATGTGGGTGTGTACACATGAGTGTAGGTGCCTGAAGAGGCCAGAGATGTTGGATCCCTCTGGGCTTGAGCGACAGGTGGTTGTGAACTGCTTGATGTAGATACTGGAAACCCGACTCAGGTCCTTTGCAAGAGCAATACGTGTTCTCAGCCACTGATCCATCTTTCCAATGCCCTAACTCCTCTCCACCTTTTTTAAGACAGGGTTTCTCTGTGTGTATATGACTGTCGTAGAACTCACACTATAAACCAGGCTGGCCTTGAGCTCATAGAGATCCTCCTGCCTCTGCCTCCTGAGTGCTGGGATTAAAGGTCCATGCCACCGTGCTCAGTTTTAGCTCCTTCGTTTTATTTTTATGCTTCTTGTTGTTTTGGAAATCTTAGCTGATTTGGAAATCGATATATAGACCAGGCTGACCTCCAACTCACAGAGATCTGCCTGCCTCTGCCTTCAGTTCTGAGATTAAAAGTGTGCACCACCATGCCCGGATATCTTTATGTTCCTTAAAATGCCACTTCTTGGAGAAAAAACAAAGATCTCTATTTAACACTAAATAGATGAGTAGCATGGACCCAGCCTTCTCTGGGTAGCTGAAGAAGAATCCATTTTTCTGAGCATGATGGCTCAGGCCTCTCATCCCACACGTGGGAGACTGGGATAGGGCTTGTGAGTTTCACGTCAGCCCGAGCTATTTCAAGAGGCCCTGTCTCAAAATATTAAAAACTACAACAGAAAGTGAGAGAGGACTGGTGACATAGCTCAACTGGTGAAGGGGTTATCATGCAAACACAAGATCTGAGCTCCGTCTCCACACATACAGAAAGCTGAATGTTGTAGCATATATGTAATCCCAGAAGTATGAGGTAGAGGCAAGCCACCAAACCAGCCAATCAGGGAGCCTCAGGTCCCAATCAGGGAATCTGTCTCATTGAATGAATGAATAAATAAATAAATAAGACATTTGGCTCCTGAGGACCAACACCTGAAGTTAACATCTGGCCTCTACACATGTACACACATGCACACAAACGCCCAAAACACCTACAGGGGTCTCCAGGAGGTTTTTTTTCCCCGCGTGTGTATGAGTTTTATGTCCCTTTGCCACGTGCATCCCTGATGCCCGAGGAGTCCAGAAGAGTATCAGCTCTCCTGGATCTGGAGTTGTAGATGGTTATGAGCTGCCACGGAGGTGCTGAGAACTGAATGTGGGTCCTATGCAAGAGAAACAAGTGACATTAATCATTGAGTCAACTCTCCAGTGAAACCAGACCTTTTAAATTATTCAATATGTATTTATTGGTCACTACAGTCACTTACAAACATTCACTTAACCACTAACCCTAAGAATGACTACAACCCCTATTACCTAACCACTAAACCTACTGATAACTATTACAACTATTTTCATAGCCTTTTAGAAGGATACAGTTTCATGGGGCAGGTCCTCAGTTGTCAGGAACACAGTCTCTGGGATAGACCCTTTAATGCACTTAGCAGTCTTTCTTCTGTCTCAGATGTAGATCTGTCAGGGTAAATTGGCTATGGTGGCTTCACCTTAAATAAGGCTTGAGGCTTTCTTCTCTCTGGGAGACCTCAGCCGTCTGTAGGCCAACTTATTTCCTTCGTATCAGCAACTCTGCCGCTCTGCCTCAGTCTTTAAAGCTGGCCACAGTTCGGTTCAGGCTACTGTTTGGACAGGTCAAACCCCTCTAGGCAAACGCTGAGCCACAGGGTTTAGTCCTTGGCCTTTTGCTGTCTTGCTGAGGCTTTCTCTGCTCACCAGCTTCTTTCTGCCTGAGGGAGATCTGGCTATTAGTCCACCAGCACTTTCTCCATCAGACAATACAAACCACTCATTATAGTTTCTAGCATCGGAGCTCTCTAGCATGCCCCCCCCACCCCCCGGGCTCCATCCACTTGTCCTTAAATAGTATCTTTCCTTGTCCCACCTGACTTCAGCTTAATCTGGGCTCTGCCCATTTAGCAGCTGAAAACAATGCCAGACCATAAACCTTGTTTTTAGTCCATAGAGTCTCTCCTTGTTTCACCTGGCTTCCCCCTTGTTTAGTCCATAAACTGATAAGCTAATTGCCCACAGCCAAGTTGATCTTCATGCCCCGGATTAAGAGATTGTATCACATCCAAATGATTCCTCACCAAATCACAAGGAAGTTTTCTCATCTATGTTCGTAACAGCCTTATTTGTAATAGCTAGAAACTGGAAACAACCCAGATGTCCTTCAATCAAGAAATGGATAAAAAAAAAAAACTGTGGTACATCTACACAATGATATACTACTCAGCCACCAGAAACAACAAAATTATGCAATTTGCAGCCAAATGGATGGAACTAGAGAAGCTCATCCTGAGTGAGCTAACCCAGACTCAGAAGTATGCACGTGGCATCTATTCATTTATAATCAGATTTTAGCCATATAGTACAGGATAACTATACTATAACCAATGCACCAAAGGGAACATGAACATAGGCTTTGTTTCCTGTCAATGAGACACTTTGTCCTAGTGGTGCTGCCTTGTAGGCTTCCAGTGTATGAGGAGGCTCTTGGCCCTCATATGATAGTTGAACTGGGGTGGGACTGTTATGTAGGGACACTCCACTCCAGAGGAGTGGGATGGAAGGGATAGGGGGTAGAGGGTAGGAGGGCACGACTGGGAGGGGTAGAAAGATGGCACTGTGATGGAGATGTAACCTGAAGTAATAAATAAATAAATATTTTTAAAAAGAGACTGTATCAGAAACCCCTAGATATTTCCTAAATCTAATTTATATTAATCTAACTGCCCTTACACTCCAGTCCCAGTTGTCATTTTTTATAGCATCAGAAAAAAAATGTTGCAATGTAAATGAAGCCCTTTCTTCTCTCTAGATATTCCTGCATTAATTAAATAAAAGGTAATATAAAAAATGTGTCTGGAGGGCTAGAGAGATGGCCAAGCGGTTAAGACCACTGGCTGCTCTTCCACATGACCTGAGTTCAAATCCCAGCACCCACATGGAAGTTCACATCTGTCTGTAATAACTGGGCATGGTGGCACACATCTTTAATCCCAGCACTAGGGAGGCAGAGGCAGGTGGATCTCTGTGAGTTCAAGGCCAGCCTGGTCTACAAAGCGAGTCTAGGACAGCCAGGGCTACACAGAGAAACCCTGTCTCGAAAAACCAAAAAAAAAAAAAGAAAAGAAAAAATAAAAAATGTGTCTTGTGGTGGTGCACACCTTTAATATCAGTACTCATTTGGAAGGCAGAGGCAGGCAGATCTTTCAGAGTTGGAGGCCAGCCTGGGCTACAAAAAGAAACCCTGTCTTAAAAAAA
The DNA here is from genome assembly GCA_907164525.1 of Lophiomys imhausi. Lineage (NCBI taxonomy): Eukaryota > Metazoa > Chordata > Mammalia > Rodentia > Muridae > Lophiomys > Lophiomys imhausi. The sequence goes on from CAJQZJ010001058.1 coordinate 523,576, forward strand.
CAAAAACAAAAACAAGCCCTCCCGTCTCCCTACCCCTGCACTTTTTACCTCGTAATCCTCTTTATGTGACTATGGTGCTTTTTATTCTTTTAGAGCAGTGGTTCTCAACTACAAAGGTTGTGACCCTTTGAGGAGGGTGTAAAATAACCTTTCGCAGGGGTCATCTAAGATCATCAGAAAGCACAGGTATTTATGTTTCCACTCATAACAGTAGCAAAATTATAGTTATGAAGTAGAAAAGAAATAATTTTATGGTTGGGGTCACCACAACAGGAGGAACTGTATTAAGGGGCTGCAGCATTAGGAAGGTTGAGAACCGCTGAACTTTGCAGAGCTGGCCTCTCTAACTTCAGCCATAGGTCTCTGGGAGTCAGATATTGTGGGATGGGCTGTTTTCTGAATCTCCATTCCTGTTTCTTGGGGCTGTCTAAGGACAAAATGTAGTACAAGCGCAGACCTAGGAGTAGATATGGCTGAAGAGGCAGGGAGACAAATATAGATGTCCATCAAACATGAGCTTCCTTCCCAGGCTTTACCCATATGGGCTTCGGGAGCCCCATCCCTGCCTAGACCCTACCATATCTTCCTAGCCCATGCTATCTCCGTCTCCTGTGCTTTACTTCTTTGCAATGGCATCCATGCATGCACCACGTGGCAGAGCCGGGTGAACTCACAACACATCCACATATTTGAATCATCCTTCCTCCTTGCTTTTGGCTCCTTTGGTGTCTCTACATTTCTGCTCCCAAACACCCATGGTACTCAAACTTGATCTGAGGACCAACAACAATAGTATCACCTGGAAGCTTGGTATAAATGCATACTATGGCAGGGTATGTTGGCTCATGTCTATAATCCCAATCTCAAAACTCAGTAGGCTGAGGTAGGAAAATCTCTACTACTTCAAGACCAACATGAATTACATAGTGAGACCCATTGCCAAAAACAAAATGACCTGGTATTCCATTCGGGAGATGGAGATTTTGCATTTCAACAAGACCTCCAAGTCCTGTAAGCAGTTTCAAAAGTGATGCTCTTCTAGATTATTCTGTAGCACACTCAACCCAAAGCCACCAATTCTATGAATGTTTCACAATCTCCTTACCCAACTTGTCCCATCACCTTCATTTAGGCACAACTAGTTACTCTCCCTTCCAAGCTCCCATCCACCCAATTGCTCATTCATCCACCAATGTATGAACCCCACTTATCCCTCTACTCATTCATTCATCTACTCATTCACCTACCCCAATCCATCCATCCATTCTGCTGCTTTGTTCACTCAACTTATCTATCCTTTTGTCCATCCATTCATCCATCTACCCATACACCCATTTCACTATCCATCCACCCACTTATCCTTGAATTTGTCGATGCTCACTGAGCACTTAACATGGAAACACACTCCCCCCATTGATAGAGATAAAAGGACGAGCCCTCCGTGTATACCCCTTCCCCAATCACACTACCCACTTTTGTGAAAGAAGTGACAAGGGTTAGACAATTACATCATTACCTAAGTGTTATTTCCTGAGTAGTCAGAAATATTTCATGTTGCCAGGACAAAGGAGCATGCAGGAAGCCTATCCTAGTCAGCCAATGGAATAGAGAAGGCTAACCAGACACAGTGTCCAAGCTTATGCTACTGCATCAAGTCTGTTTATACATCCTTCCTCCAGGAAGCTTGGCATCCTAATACTGGGTGAGGGATTTCTTTTTTTTTTTTTAATGTTTATTTATTACTTCAAGTTACATCTCCATCACAGCCCTCTCCCTCCACCCCTCCCAGCCCCACCCTCCTACCCTCTCACCCTTCCCCCCGAATGCATAATTCTTTTTTTTTCAGTCCAATAAATGGTTCTTTCTCTTATAACAATAAATACAGTACAAAACAACTGAAATAAATAGGCCACAATTCTGAGAGTTATATGGCTTAGCATGCATTCTCAATGTCCAGTCCATATGTATTTGGCCTCTGACTTTAACATTCTACTATCTAACTATCTCCATGAGTTTAAAGTTCTCTATCTAACTCAGCTTTCATACTAACTTGCATCACAATTTTAAAAACATCTTCTTAGATCCAGAACGCCCTCTTGATTCCTAATCAACTCAAAATTTAACTATGAGACTCTAGCTATCAATTCTTCAACCGCCTCAGAGACCTGAGAGGGATAAATATATCTGATTATATAGGAAGTGCAGGGCCTGCAGCTTCCAAAACTAAAAAATGACATACCCGTGGAAGATGAGCATCGAAGAATCTCCAGTGGGAGATGATTGAATTGGTGGTAAGCCGTTCTCTTGGCAAGAAAAACCCCTTGCTTCAACTGTAGACAGACTTCTGTCCAAAAAGGACAAAACTTGGAAGCAGATAAGTCGACAGCCTAGCTCTGCCAAGACAGGGTAGGTAAGTCCTTCATAATTCCTGCTCTATAATCAATGTCTGTCAGAGAAACGGGGCCAAATGGCTGAAGATTGATGCTGTAATGTATGGAGAGAAAATGGGAACAACTTGATTTCTGAGTAGCTTAGAAAATAACTGTGATAGACTGTCATAGTAACTAACAAAATGACAAGCTTGCATGACTGTTAGTTTGTATTTCTTAATTATCCTAAACAGTTTATGATGGTTGGTAGCAAAAGGCCAAAACTTCACATTTCCTTTTTAAGCATTACTAGGTACAATACCTTTAAGAAGTGTTACCCTTAATTTTGTAACAATATACAAAGATCAGTACCAATGCGGCCAAATATACTCTTAATTTTTATCAATATACTAAGATCAATACTGATGTAGTCCAATACAAACTTAATTTTGCATTAATATACAATGATCAATACCAATTTAGCCTAATATAGTATTAATTTTGTATCAATATACAAAGGTATAAGGGCTTATTCAATAATCTGTCCTTTTTTCTTGATCTTTTCTATACTATGTCTATGTCCCATTTTTCCTCAAGTCTATTCACTCCTACATAGGAGAGAAAGAAGGATACAGAAAAGAAAAGAGAAAAGTCCCTAGGTCTAACCTCCAAAACCCATTTAACAGCTTGTAGTCTCTTCCCCTAAATGACAAAATTTTCTGTTATCCATCGAATAATCAAAGTGGGGGGAAACACCCTCCCCACCTTCTGGGCCTGGGACGTCGCTCTCATAAATGACTTCCTGCTGATTTGGGACATAGTAAACCTGTTTGGGGCCCAAATAGAGATGGAAAAATGGTTAAAAATGTTAATAGAATCATTTGATGTTCAGTCCTTTTGTGCTCAGCTATTTAGATGTCCTAAGAAGTCTGTCAAAGCTGATCTTCAGGCCTTTACTGAAGTTCTGGCTGTAGCAGTCTGTGGAGCTGAAAGATCTTCGTGATTTTGAGTTGTGGTTGTAGACTTTTGAGGAAACAGCTATTGAGGGAGTCTGCAAGACTGAATTATCTGGGCCGCTCTTCTTCTTTGGTGTCTGATCTGTTTTCTGCTGAGGTTTCCCTTGTCCAGTTGTCCCTGGATTCCTTGAATGGATGCTTTAAGTCTCCTGGAAAGATAAGAACAGAGCCCTGCCCTAATCCTAACTCTGGGGCAATTACCTTTTTTTTTCGGGGGGGGGGGTCAGGTAATATTTTTCCTGGAGCAAATTTGGTTTTTTTGACAATATATAAAGTATTATCTTTCAATCTGGATTAAAGAATAAATTATTTTTTTATTTTGGAGCTAAACAAACCTTTAGTGTATATATTTTGAGATCTCAAAGGACAATTTGTTAACATTGAGCATGCCTTTTGTATGTAGCTTTTAAACTTAAATCCTTCCAGATCCTATGTGCCTGTCTTTGCATTCTAAGTATTGGGATCAAGACCTGTGGTTCCCAACTGAAGGGATTAAAGATGTGCTCCCCCGCCCCTGGATTGAAGTTTTTCCCTATGTAGAGCTTGTTTTGTATCAGGCTGACCTTGAGCTCTGGCATCTGCCTGTTTCTGTCTCAAGTGTGTTGGGATTAAGGGTGTACTCTTCTCGAATGATGGGATTAAGGGTGTGCACCATCACCCTGTTCCTTGTAACTCTAGAATTTATAAGACAACTAACTCTATAGTGTTCCTCCTGTCTCTGCTGAAGTTAAAGGTATGGGCTAACCCCATGCATTTCATATATTTTACCTTAGCTCTAAGTTTTTTCAACTCTTGGTGGTTTATAAACCCAGGTTGAACAACTGTAACCTTTAATTTATTTACAGTGTTTTAAACCTGTTAGCTACTTTTTTTATTTAATGAATTTATTTATTGGTTGTTTCAGGTTACATCTCCATCATATTGTCCTCTTTCCCCCCTTCCAAGCCCCAACCTCCCATCCTCTATGCCCTAACCCTTCCATCTTGCTCCTCTGGAGTGGAGTGACCTCACATAACAGTCCCTCGCTCCAGTTCAGAAGTCATATGAGGGCCAAGAGCCTCTTCATACACTGGGGGCCTACAAGGCAGTACCACCAGTGAAAAGTGTCTCATTGCTGGGGAGGGAAAACTAAAAAACAGACCAACAAACAAACCAACAAAAACTAACAACAACAACAACAACAAATGAAAGAAAAAAGAAAAAAAGTCTCTGTCCATGTTCCCTTTGGTGTGTTGGTTGTAGTATAGATATCCTGTACAATATAGCTAAAATCCTACTATAAGTGAATAGATGCCATGTGCATCCTTCTGAGTCTGGGTTAGCTCACTCAGGATGAGCTTCTCTAGTTCCATCCATTTGGCTGCAAATTGCATAATTTCATTGTTTCTGATAGCTGAGTAATATTCCATTGTATAGATGTACCACAGTTTTTTAATCCATTCTTTGGTTGAGGGGCATATGGGTTGTTTCCAGTTTCTAGCTATTACAAATAAGGCTGCTATGAACATAGATGAGGAGACTTCCTTATGATTCCGTGAGGAGTAATTTGGATGTATACCCAGAAGTGGTATGGCTGGGTCCTGAGGCAAAGCTATTCCAAGATTTCTAAGATATCGCCATACTGACCTCCATAGTGGTTGCACAAGCCTGCACTCCCACCAGCAATGGAGAAGTGTTCCCCTTTCTCCACACCCTCGCCAGCATGTGCTATCATTTGAGCTTTTGATCTTAGCCATTCTGACAGGTGTGAGATGGAATCTCAGAGTCCTCTTGAGTTGCATTTCTCTGATGATTAAGGATGTTGAGCATTTCTTCAGGTGTCTCTCGGCCATTAGGGATTCCTCCTTTGTGAATTCTCTATTTAGCTCCGTCCCCCATTTTTTGATTGGATTATTTGGTTTCTTGGCATTTAATTTCTTGAGTTCTTTGTAGATTTTGGATATTAGCCCTCTGTCAGATGTGGGGTCGGTGAAGATTTTCTCCCAGTCTGTAGGCTGCTGTTTTGTTCAAATGACAGTGTCTTTTGCCTTACAGAAGCTTTTCAGTTTCATGAGGTCCCATTTATTGATTGTTGGTCTCAGGTCCTGAGCTGTTGGTGTTCTGTTCAGGAAGTTGTCGCCTGTGCCAATGAGTTCGAGGGTTTTTCCCACTTTTTCTTCTAGTAGATTTAGGGTGACGGGCCTTATGTTAAGGTCTTTAATCCACTTGGATTTAAGTTTTGTACAAAGTGATAAGTATGGGTCTAACTTCATTCTTTTACAAATGGACATCCAGTTGGACCAGCACCATTTGTTGAAGATGCTGTCCTTCTTCCATTGTGCCGTTTTGGCTTCTTTGTCAAAAATTATGTGGCCATAAGTGTGTGGGTCTATTTCTGGATCTTCAATTCAATTCCATTGATCTACTGGTCTGTTTCTATACCAATACCATGCTGTTTTTACTACTATTGCTCTGTAATACAGCTTGAAATCTGGGATGGTGATACCTCCAGATGTTTTTTTTTTATTGTAAAGGATTGATTTAGCTATTCTGGGCTTTTTGTTGTTCCATATGAAGTTGAGAATAGCTCTTTCCAAGTCTATAAAGAATTGTGTTGGTATTTTGATAGGAATTGCATTGAATCTATATATTGCTTTTGGTAGGATGGCCATTTTTATTATGTTGATCCTACCTATCCATGAGCATGGGAGATCTTTCCATATTCTAAAGGCCTCTTCCATTTCTTTCTTCAAGGGCTTGAAGTTCTTGTTGTATAGGTCCTTTACTTGCTTGGTTAGAGTTATTCCCCAGGTATTTTATATTGTTTGTAGCTATTGTGAAGGGGGTTGTTTCCCTTATTTCTTTCTCAGCCCATTTGTTTGTCGTATAGAGAAGGGCTTCTGATTTTTTTGAATTAATTTTGTATCCTGCCAACTTGCTGAATGTGTTATCAGCTGTAAGAGTTCTCTGGTGGAATTTTTGGGGTCACTTATGTATACTATCATATCATCTGCAAATAGGGATAATTTGACTTCTTTGTTTCCAATATTTATCCCTTTGATCTCCTTTAGTTGTCTTATTGCTCTAGCAAGAACTTCAAGTACTATATTGAAGAGATATGGCGAAAGTGGACATCCTTGTCTTGTCCCTGAGTTTAGAGGAAATGCTTCAAGCTTCTCTCCATTTAATTTGATGTTGGCCACTGGCTTGCTGTATATTGTCTTTATTATTTCTTTTTTTTTTTTTTTGAGAATTCAGGCCATTTATTTTTCTGCATGGGAATTTAACTACTGTGGCACACACAGCAGTAACATTTACTAGGTAGTGAGACACTGAACAAGCATATTCAAAGTGTCTACAAACAGACTTTGTTTCTCAGGCGACAAAGTAGTTTCAGTCCTTGACAGCTCACTCACCTAGCACCAGATGCAAGGACTTAACAGTAAACATGTACAATCTCATGCTTAAAACCTAAAGCATGCATTGAGTCAAATTTATACATTGTGATCTATACTATATATGCAATATATACTTCTTACTAATATTTTATACATTAAGTTACCCTGCAGCATTCTGGAATTTTAAGTTTTGAAAGGTTTTGAAACAAGTTTTGAGGTTCATCTGCGGCTGGACTGGGTCCGTGGCAGGAGTCTGAGGTGTACACGGGGAAAATGGTGTATGTCCCTATCAACCCATGTAAAGATACCTATGTACACAGATGACACAAGAATTTGTGCGGCTGGATCGGGTCCGTGGCAGGAGTCTGAGGCTTATACTGAGGGAAGATGGTGTCTGTCCCTATCAACCCATGTAAAGATACCTATGTACACACATGACACAAGGATTTGTGCAGCTGGAGCCACCAGTGCAAATGCATGCATTTGAGGTACTTATTTTTCCATGGTCAGGTATAATTTTGCAGTCATTTTTCTCATCATGTCTTTATTATTTCTAGGTACAGTCCTTGTATGCCCATTCTCTCCAGAACTTTTAGCATGAAGGGGTGTTGGATTTTGTCAAATGCCTTTTCTGCATTTAGCAAGATTATCATGTGGTTTTTTCCCCTTCATCTTGTTTATATGGTGAATTACGTTGATAGACTTTCATATGTTGAACCATCCCTGCATTCCTGGGATGAAGCCTACTTGATCATGGTGTATGATACTTTTGATGTGTTCTTGAATTCAGTTTGCTAGTATTTTATTAAGTATTTTTGCATCTATGTTCATGAGGGAGATTGATCTGAAGTTCTCTTTCTTTGTTGGGTCTTTGTGTGGTTTAGGAATCAGGGTGACTGTGGCCTCATAGAATGAGTTTGGCAATGTTCTTTCAGATTCTATTTGGTGAAAGAGTTTGAAGAGTATTGGTGTTAGCTCCTCTTTGAAGGTCTGGTAGAATTCCGCGCTAAGGCCATCTGGCCCTGGGCTTTTTTTTGGTTGGGAGATTTTTAATAATTGTTTCTATTTCCTTAGGAGTTATAGGGCTGTTTAATCTGTTAATCTGATCTTGATTTAGCTTCAGTAGATGGAATCTATCGAGAAAATTGTCCATTTCGCTTAAGTTCTCAAATTTGGTGGAGTATAGATTTTTAAAGTAGGATCTAAATATTTTCTGGATTTCCTCAATGTTTGTTGTTATTTCCCCCTTTTCATTTCTGATTTTGTTGATATGGGTTTTTTTCCTTCTGCCTTTTAGTTAATTTGGCTAAGGGTCTGTCCATTTTGTTGATTTTCTCAAAGAACCAACTCTTGGTTTCATTGATTCTTTGTATAGTTCTTTTTGTTTCTAAGTTGTTGATTTCAGCCCTAAGTTTGATGATCTCCTGCCTTCTGCTCCTTTTGGGGGTATTTGCTTCTTTTTTTTCCAATTCACCCAGTTTGGCTGTTAATTCGTTAATATGAGCTTTCACAATTTTCTTTTTGAAGGCACTTAGTGCTATGAATTTTCCTCATAGCACTGTTTTCACTGTGTCCCACAGGTTTGGGTATGTTGTTACTTCATTTCCGTTGGATTTTAAGAAGTCTTTGATTTTCTTCTTTATTTCTTCCCTGACCCAATAGTCATCTAGTAAAGAGTTGTTCAATTTCCATGTGCGTGTAGCCTTTCTGTTGATTCTTTTGCTGTTGAAGTCCAGCTTTATTCCGTGGTGGTCTGATAGGATATAAGGGGTTATTTCAATTTTCCTGTATCTGTTGAGGCTATCTTTGTGTCCAACTATGTGGTCGATTTTGGAGAAGGTTCCGTGTGGTGCTGAGAAGAAGGTATATTCTTTTGTGTTTGGGTGAAACGTTCTGTAGATATCTGTTAGGTCCATTTGGCTCATGATCTCTGTTAGACTCATTATTTCTCTGTTTGGCTTCTGTCTTGATGATCTGTCGATTGTTGTGAGTGGGGTGTTGAAATCTCCCACTACTAAAGTGTTGGGATCGATGTGTGATTTAAGTTTTAGAAGCGTTTCTTTCACAAATGTAGGTGCTTTTTTATTTGGGGCATAGATGTTCAATATTGAGATGTCCTCTTGATGGATATTTCCCTTAACAAGTATGTAATGCCCTTCTCTGTCTTTTTTTATTTACTTCAATTGGATGTCTTTTTTTTTTTTTTTGGTTTTTCGAGACAGGGTTTCTCTGTGTATCCTTGGCTGTCCTGGACTCACTTTGTAGACCAGGCTGGCCTCGAACTCACAAAGATCCGCCTGCCTCTGCCTCCCAAGTGCTGGGATTAAAGGCGTGCGCCACCACCGCCCGGCCTGGATGTCTATTTTGTTCGACATTAGGATGGCTACTCCAGCTTGCTTCCTGGGTCCATTTGCTTGGAAGACCTTTTCCCAGCCCTTTATTTTGAGATAGTGCCTATCTTCTGTAGTGAAATGTGTTTCTTGTATGCAGCAAAAAGATGGGTCTTGTTTACAGATCCAGTCTGTAAGTCTGTGTCTTTTTATTGGCGAGTTGAGTCCATTGATGTTGATGGATATTAGTGACCAGGGGTTGTTATTTCCCATTATTTTGGTATAGGTGGTCATCTTGTGCTTCTTTTTGTTTAGTTGCTGTGGAGGTTTCTATTTCCTCTGTTTTCTTGGGTGTGGTTATCTTCTCTGGGTTGGAATTTTCTTTCTAGGATCTTCTGTAGGGCTGGGTTTGTGGGTAGATATTGTTTAAATTTGATTTTGTCATGGAATATCTTGTTTTCTCCATCTATGTTGATAGACAGTTTTGCTGGCTATAGTAGTCTGGCTGGGCACCTATGTTCTCTCAGGGCTTGTAGGACATCTGCCCAGGTCCTTCTGGCTTTTAAAGTTTCTGAGGAGAAGTCTGGTGTAATTCTGATGGGTCTGCCATTGTATATGACTTGGCCCTTTTCTCTTACAGCTTTTAATATTCTTTCTTTGTTCTCTATATTTGGAGTTTCAATTATTATGTGGTGAAAGGAGTTTCTTTTCTGATCTAATCTGTTTGGTGTTCTGTAAGCCTCTTGAAATTTTATTGGCATCTCTTTCTTTAGGTTTAGGAAGTTTTCTTCCATGATTTTGTTGAAGATATTTCCTGGACCCTGGAGTCGGGAGTCTTCTCTTTCCTCTACGCCTATGATTCTTAGGTTCCTTCTTTTCATTGAGTCCTTGATTTCTTGGATGTTGTGGGTGAGAGATTTTTTTAGCTTTCTCATTTTCTTTGGATGTTGTACTGATTTCTTACATCGAATCTTCCATGCCTGAGATCCTGTCTTCCATCTCTTGAATCCTATTTTTGGTACCGATATCCATAGTTCCTGTTCTCTTCCCTTGGCTCTCCATTTTCATTTTTAACTCTGACTGTGTTTTCTTTATTGTTTCCATTTCCATTTTCATGTCTAGAATGGTTTTATTCATTTTGTACATTTCCTGTTCCAGTTTGCTTGTCTTTGCCTAGAAGTCTTCTATTGCTCTGTCCTTTTCGTGTTCAAGCACCTTGTTTAGAAGTTCTCTGATGGTGTTATCCATAGTTTTCATCTGTGAAATTGTGGCCTCTTTGAATTCGTTCATAAATTTAAGTTCTTCTTGAAGGGACTCTATGACTTTCCATAATGTAGAATTGTTATCGTTTTCATGTGTTTCAGTTGTGGTTCTGTGATCCGGGTTGGCTGAAATGGCATTTCCTTTTGTTGGAGCCATTCCGCCTTGAATCCTGCTTTTTCTGGGGTGTTTGGCCATGTGTAAGTCTTCCCTGTCTGTTCCTGTTGTCTTCTATTCTTAGATCCAAAGGGAGCGCTTTAGTGTAGCGGTTGACTTGTTTAACTCCACTCCTGTAAGGTTTGTTTTTCCGCCTCTCGGGTGGAGACTTCACTTGTCAAGGGGGCGTAGCTGTATATATGTATACACTTAAGCTCTGACTCCCCGCCAGGAGTGTCCATAGTAGCAAAAAATAAATAAATAAATAAAAGACCAATAATAATGGCAAAGACTTCTCGGTTTGCCCAGGATTGAATCCTATGGTGGGTAAATTCTGCCTTCCCCACCTGAAGCTGGCTCTGGAACCTGGCAGGTGGTGCTACGGTCTACCAAGTTCCTATAAACCGCAGTGAGTTGCAGTCTACAGCCTGGCGGGTATTCTGCCGCTGATCCCGCTCGCTCCCGCGGGTCTGCAAGCCTTTGCCTGATAGCCAGACCATCTGTGTGAGACCTGGGGGGGCGGGGGCAGCAGCCTGGAAAGTGTCTCTCTGTGTGGGGTTTGAATCTGTCGGCTGGGTATTAGATTGGAACTTACCCGGCGTGTCTCTCCTGGTGGGGAGGGGGGATCCTGATTCTCGGATTCAGCTGCTTCCGTGCGTGTCCGAGAGTGGGAGGGAGCGTCCTGCCCAGGGATTTTTAGTGGCACCCGGGTAGTTGGGTGAGGGGGGGGAGGGGAAGGGGGGTCGGGTCTCTTAGATATTTTTGTACTGTGTCTTATATTAATCGCGGTTTTTCCCAAGATTAAAATGCATCCATACGGGCCACCACCATCTTGGATCCCCTGGGTTAGGGATTTCTATGGTGTGGTCTATCTCACAGAAATCAGCATGCCAAAGAGCTAGGAAAACATTCCTGCCAGAAGTAGCATCTGCAAAGATCTCAAGAAAAGCAAACAAAAAACCAAACCAAATGAACAAAACAAATATTCTGAAACTAGGCAGACACCTGTAATCCCAGTACTTGGGAGGTAAAGGCAGGAGGATCAGGAGTCTAAGGTTATAGTGCATTCAACCTAGTTTGAGATACATGAGACTCTGTGTCCAAAAAGGAACTAATTAGAGGATGGGGAGATGGTTCAACAATTGAGAGCACGGGATCCTCTAAGGACCTGGGTTTGATTCCCAGTACCCACATAGCAGTTAATTGTCTCTAATTCCAGTCCCAGGGGATCAGACACCCTCCTCTGGCCTTCATGAGCACTGCATGTGTGTGGTACACCAGAAATAGGCATGTATACATAAATACATAACCATATACATAAAATATTTTAATTAGAGTTTTTAAAAATAAATAACAGATAAGGCTTAGGGGCTCGGGTGATGGCTCCGCGGGTAGAGCACTTGCTGCACCACATGGGAACCTAAATTCAAGTCCCCAGAGGCGATGAAAAGCCAACATAGCATCACATATCTGTAATCCCAGAACTTCTATGGAGGTGGAGACAGGAGGCTCCTCAGATGCTCCTGGGCCAGCAAGTCTGGTGAACCACAAGACATCCTGTTTCAAACAAGGTGAAAAGTGGAGGAACATATGAGGCTTCCCTCTGGCCTCCATACATGGGCTGTGAGATATAAGCACCCCCATACCCACAATGTATACCCGAAGGGAAAAGAAAAAGAAACTTCTATCAGAATTAGGAATTTTAGAGTCAAGCCAATATTAAAAATTCTCAATGTAGTAGTTATTGACTTATAGCCCTTGGCTCTGTGAGTTACCACCAGAGACCTGAAGACCTGCACAGGACCCAGCCCTGCAGCAGACTGACAAAGGTCATACGGGGACAAAAGAGCATACAGGGTCAGATCCAAGCACACCAGCTGAACGAACACATTGATTCTGAAACTGGCAAAACACTTTCTGTGCCTCTGTTTCCCCACAAGTGAAATGAGAATAATACCTACACCTATCTCACAGAATTAGGGGAACTGATACCTTTATGCCTCTTTGCATAGCATCTGGAGAGTCATCAGAGGACCACATCCACATGTGTGCAGAACTGGAGTGAAGCAGGCACACGGTAGACACAGGCCCTTCCCAAAGTTTTTAGGTACTTTCCCCTGCTCAAGAACCTAGTACAGGGTTTTATTGTTTACTCGGTCAGTTTCTCTGTCTCTTTCTCTGACATTTAGTCTCTCTAGAAGATGCATTCTCAGCAAGGGCAATATCGCCCCCAAGGGGGCAGATACTAGCTCTTGGAAGTTGAATACACATCCCATATAACTGAGATTCAGTATAGCTTGGCATGGGAGATTACTGGAGAAGAGCCCTGTGGAGTTCCAGCTGAACTTTTCTAAGCCCAGGGACAGCCACAAGTAAGTGTGAGAAACACGGTGTGCCAAGTATTCCCTCAGAAGAAAAAACATGGTGGCTTATCCCTGTAGTTCCAGCACTCAGGAGGCTGAGGCAGGAGGATTACTGTGAATTCAAAGCTAGCCTGGGCTACAGAATTAATTTGGCCATCTGTCATCTGTCTCAGAAAACACACACACACACACACACACACACACACACACACACACAGGCAGGGTGAGCTAGAACCCACAGCAAAAGGGTCACCTTGTCTTTCTTGGCCCTGTCCTGTGTTTCCTGAAAAATGAAATAAAGGGGATTAGCCTTGTCTCTTCTCAGTTCTGGCATTCAGTCCCCTCGCCAGCACTGAGGATTCGGGCTCTCTAAGAGTACGCACAGATACCCACAGAGAGCCTTTGCTTCACCTACGTGTAAGCCTCATTCACCCTTCTGACCTCTTTTAATTTTTGTCCTGGGGATTGAACTCAGGGTTTGGTGCTCAGTCACTGAGTTACTCCAACCCCCTTTCTAGTTTTCAGCTTGTCCATTTATGTGGTTGGTGTGTGTGTGTGTGTGTGTGTGTGTGTGTGTGTGCGTGTGTGTGTGTGTGTGTGTGTGTGTGTGTGTGTGCATGACAGGCTCTCACTAAGTCACAAGCTGGTCTTGTAGTACAGAGTGAATTTCAAACTTTTGATCCTCCTGCATCAGCATCCTGCATAGTTGGGATAACAGGCCTACTCCACCAGCCCAACTCTGGACTAGCCTTCATTGGCTCCTCCTCCTCCACCTCTAATGTGGTAGTGCCTGCTGACATATGCTAGCCAAGACTTGAGTGATAGCTGGTTCTGCAGAGACAGGGAGATGAAGCCATATGCTTCATGGCTGCAGGAAGAATATATGAATGAAGAAACAGACTGAGTTCCAAGCCTCCAACCCCTTCTTGTACAGCTGATTCCACAGTGACCAAGTCAGCAAAGAACTTACTAGACAGAGAGCAACTGGTCTTTCTGGGGGTTCCCCACAAGCAAACTTTGAGATGGGGAATGTAATGGCAGTCATGTATATTTGGAAATCAGCTCAGGAAATCCTGGTAGGAGAGAACAGACTCAAATTAGGGAAGTAAAGACCAAGCAAGCCATGGGCATCCAGAGCTTGGCTCTGCTGGGGAACTCTGGAAACAGTGTAGATATCCCAGAGAAGAGGAAGGAGCTAGGGGACTTAGCCACCAAAACCCACTAGAGGATGGGAGAGAACCACTCTCCAGGGGACATTCACTCCAGCCTGCAGCAGTAAAGACACTGGCCTCAGACACTCAGAGGGCTCTCCAAAGCCAAAAGACCCAGATGACCTGGCCAACACCACCACAGGGAGAAAGGTGAGCACCAGGGTAGAAAGAACACTCTGGCCTTTCCCTTCCCAACTTTCCCAGGTCCTAAACACCAGAAGGCCCAACCAGAGCCAGCACTGCCCTGAGAGCTCATGCAACTGTGAGCTCACAAACTTAGTCTAACTAAGAAATGGCCAGAAACTAACTTCCTGCAAGGCTGTGGCCAAGTCACTTGCCTCCTGATGCTCACTTGTCTTACCTATGACATGGGTCAATCAAAATAAAAGAAGACAAATTGTTTAGACTGTAGACTGCTGTGAAAATAGAAGACAGCATCCTTGTACTGTCTACATTACCTCAGCCCCTGACATGCTTTTGTCAGGCCACACGACTGAGTTTCAGTGCTGTCTCATTCTTAGCCTCACGCCTTCCTGTTGCCACCATGCCTATACCATCCTTGGCCCTGACTCTTCTGGGGTTGCTTGCACCCACCAACTGCTTATCCTCAGAACTCTGCTCCACGACTTCTCAGAAAGTCTCTCTTGACTTTTACCCTGTGCAGTCAATTGGGTATCCTACTTGTGTACCCACAATTCCCCAGAGTTTGTTGCTTTTACCCCTTTAGTTTAAAAAATCTGTATGTGTGTGTGCATGTACAAGCATGCACACATGCACATACACACATGCATGCATGTATATGTGTAGAGTTTGCAATTTTCAGGAGTCCATTCTGCCCCTCCATCTTGTTGAAGCAGGGTCTCTCTTGGTTTTTGCTTTGTGACATTCTCCAGAAGACCTGGACTAAGAGCCTCAGGTGAATTCTGTCTCTGCCTTCCATCTTTCAGTAGGAAAGCTGGTTACAGGAGAGCTGGTTACAGAGCATCTGGCTCTTTACCTGGGTTCTGGAGATCCACCTCAAGTGATTAGACTTGAATGGCAAGGAAGATGGTTCAGCAGGGACCTGAATTTTTTGTTCCTACACACAGCACTGTGCTGGCTCATAGTCAGCACCCAGTGAAAATGTGGGTGAATGATGAATAAGGAGAAAGAGTACCCTCAAAGTACAAGCCACTGGAGAACAGACAAGGAGAAGATGCTAGGCTTGGAGTAGGGCTGCGTTATCCTTCTCATCAACACTGGAGAACTTTGAAGCAGTGGTATTAAAAGATGTTCCTTGACTTGAGTATACCTAATTTACCACCTTTATTTTCTCAAGACGAGGAGTATATGCCTCAAAGTTTGAGGCAGATTCTAGGCCATTGATGTCTACAATTTCAATGTCTACCAGTGCCCAAATGCCAGTGGGGCTCAGATGACACTGCCATGCTTTGGGCTTCCCTCCAGCTAAAGCTGTATCTCTGATGGCTGAATGGTTGTTCTCTGGCCACCCAGTAACCTCTGGTATCCCTAGACTTACACTCTATCCCTGGATTAACCATGTGTGTTCACAAAGTCTTGGTGTTCCCCGAACGGCACATTAATTACAGAATGTGGCAATCAGAAGGAGCCTTAGAAGTCTTGCAATTAAGACTTCAGGTTGAGGTTCCTTAGAGACCCTCTCTTTTTTTTAATCTATCAAATGGGAATAACAATATTTCACAGTTTTGTGAATATTGTATAGTTATTCTACCTATACAATAAAGCTAAATATTCTCTCATTAGAGAAGAAATCAGTCTCCTGAGCATAAGAAGGCTGGATAACTTTTTCTTTCCTGTCTTCGTTGTATGGATCATCAAGTTATGACCTAGAGAAGGCAAACAAACAATGCTTAATCAGTATTATCAAATCACTGATCTGAAAAACACATTTGTGTGTGTGTGTGTGTGTGTGTGTGTGTGTGTGTGTGTCCATCCGCGTGCATGCATGTGCACAGCATCCGTATGGAGACCACAGGACCACTTTCAGGCATCAGGTCTTTCTTTCTGCCATGTGGGTCCCTGGGTATTGAACTCAGGTCATCAGGCTTGGTGAGAATGAACTCAGGTCATCAGGCTTGGTGACAAGCAACTGTACCCACTGAGCCACCTTGATGGCCCCACACCTGGAGTTTAAACTCTCGTGTCTTCATTACAAGTTGAAGGTTGTTTCTTTTGACCAAATAATGAATCTGTAAAATCCTTTTCCTAACTCACGAGGGAAGTTCTTCTTCCTAGACAATAGGAAGATTCCTCAGATGGTGATGCATCAAATGAAGAGCAGCCGGGCACAGCCGGTAGACACCTGGTCCCAGCACTGGGAGGCTGAGGCGTGAAGAATGCCTTGAGAAGTGGAGTGCCTTGAGCATTATGAAGAGAGATGGAACTGGAGACTCGAAGGTGGAGTGAAGTAGCCTGTTGTGAGTGGCCAACACCGCCACCTGGGGCCATGGTGAGGGCTCAGCCCAAGCTGCCATGTCTCAGTCCCTGGCTATGTAGTGGCAGGTGTTAGTGTCAATATCCATGGCTCATGTTACCACCAGAGAACACGGGGACATTCCTGGTCCAGGAAGTTGCTGGGGACCATTTAGATGTCCAGGAGCTGTGCAGAACTAGCCTGGCCAGCTCTGGAGAACTGGCCCCATCTCTCACCGGTAGCACTCGGGCCCTGTGCCTAACCCAGACAGCACAGTGGAGCTGACCGTGGTGGGGAGTGGGATGGGGATGAGTGGGCCCTGAGGGCGTGAGTGTGAGAGAGCTGACCACACCATTCATCTGATGTGGAGTGGAATGGGCACAGAGGTGATGCCCTTCCTCCTCCTCTTCCCTCAGTTGCGGAGTCTATGGGAAAACTGCCCACAGGTTCATGGACTCAGGAGAGTTAACCCTGCTTCTTATCAGCACCAGCACTCAGGAGAGTGGGCCCTGCACCTTGCCTGGGCAACGCAATGGAGCTGGCCCTGATTGTGAAGGCATTGGTGGACCAGCCCCTTGAAGGCCGCAGCACTTGGGAGAGTGGGCCCCATGCCTGGAGTGGGCAGCACAGTGGAGCTGGCTCTGGAGGTGTAGGTGCAGGTGACCTGCCTGAGGGCATGAGATCAGGAGAGCTGACCCTGCTTCCTGGTGACTGAGGCACTGGGTGGCTAAGCAGGAGCAGTGCTGGAGAGCTCACCCTGGTGATGCAGATAAGGGAGAGCTGGCCGCTGACCAGCTCAGCTACTATCTAGACCTAGATCCAGGGTTCTGAGTTGGCCCACCCCAAAATCTGTATCATCTCTAAACTGTTCGGACATGTAAAAGGGTTGGTCCTGCTGATCCAAAGCTTCAGTATCTCCATGGCAAAGGGCAACAACAGGTAACTTGGAGGAGTCCCAATGAGAATCAAATATCGATGGTGTCACAGAAGCCAGAGATCTCGAACCAGACCAGTGACTCATTGTGATGAACATTTGTAAGTGAAGATGTGTGGGCAGAGGGGTATACTGTGGGACACATTGTGACAGCTTCCACAATGAGATATTTTCTATGCTGGCTTTTTTTGTTGTTGTTGTTGCTGTGTGTGTGTGTGTGTGTGTGTGTGTGTGTGTGTGTGTGTGTGTGTTCATTTTGGGTGGGGATGTTGCAAGGGCAAAGGTTGGATATAAGGGGATGGGGAGATGACCAGGACTGAGGTGCATGACATGAAACTCAAAAAGAATCAATGAAAGGTAATCACACACACACACACAAATAATATTAGGAGCCAGACCTGGCAGTGCACCCCTTTTGTCCTAGAACTTCAAGGCAGAGGCAGGCAGATCTCTGTGAGTTCAAGGAAAGTTTGGTGTACAAAAAATTTCTAAGACATCCAGGCCTACATACGGAGACCCTGCCTCAAACTAAAAAGCCCCTCCCCAAACAACAACAATAAAACAATGAGAAGTCAGCAGGATGGCCTAGTGAATAAAGTGCTTGCCTCACAGTTCCAGGATCTTGATGAAGATCCTGGGATCCTCAGTGTTGTAACCGAACTTTTAAATTATTATTTAACACTTATTTATTTATTACTAAATTCACTTATAACAAACACCAACAATTTCTTAACTATTAATCCTATAAATTCCTACAACCCCTTTAACCTATCCACTAAACCTATTGATAATCATAACAACCACTTTCATAACCTTTTAGAATGATACAGTCTCTGGGGCAGGTCCTCAGTCGTCAGGAACACAGTCTTTGTTGTAGATTCTTTAACACACTTAGCAGTCCTTTTTCTGGATCTCTCAGATGCAGGTTCGTCAGGGTAAGTTGGTTATTGCAGTCTCACCTTAAATAAGGCTTCATGCTTTTTTCTCTGTGGGAGACCCCAGCCGTCTGCAGGCCAACTTACTTCTTTTGAATCAGGAACTCAGCTGCTCTGCCTCAGTCCTTAAAGCCAGGCACAGTTTCCTTTAGGCCACTGTTCGGACAGATCAAACCCCTCTAGGCAAAAGCTGAGCCACAGGGTTTAATCCTTGGCCTTTTGGTGTCTTGCTCAGGCTTTCTTTGCTCACCAGCTTCTTTCTGCTTCAGGGAAATCTGGCCATCAAATGATGGCCAGCCCTTTTTTCAGCAGGACTCTTGGAGCTCTCTAGCATCAGGGGCCTCGTCCCTTTCTGGGCTCCATGCACTGTCCTTAAATAGGAGGAACTCTGTTTCAGCTTAATTTGGGCTCCACCCACTTAGCAGCTGAAAACAATGTCAGGCCAGATACTTTGTTTCTTCAAATCCATTAAGTCTTTCCTGTTTTCCTGACTTCAACCTTGTTTTTCAGTCTATTAAGTCTCCTGTTTGTTTCCTGTTTTTAGTCCACATGCTGATAATGCTCTTCATGCCCCGAATTAAGAGACAGTATCAGAAACCCCTATATATTTTCTAAATCTAATTTATCTAACCCCCTACACAGTGTAAAGGTGGAAAGAGAGAACCAGTTCTGCAAATTGTCCTCTGATCTCCACTGGTTCACTGTGGTATGTGTGCACCCATGTATAAATAATAACATACAAAAATTATTTTAAATGACAAATGAAGGCAGACAACTAGTGCTTATGGATTACTCACCATATGTCAGCCAGTATTCCTGTGCTTCACACTTATAATCTAAAATTCAGACATTTCTGGGACTGGAGAGATGGTTAGGGTGTTAACAGCATTGGCTGCTCTTCCAGAGAATCTGGGTTTGGTACCCAGTACCCATCCAACAGTTGATAGCAATCTGCAACTGCAGTTCAAAGGGTCCGTTGCCCTCTTCTGACTTCCAAGAGCCTTTCAAACATGTGGTACACAGAATATGCAGGCAAAACACCCATATACATCAAAGAAAAACAAATGAAACTAAATAATATTAATAAAATTCAGGCGTTTCAACCTGTGGCCCACAGACCACATCAGTCCCAGGATAGCTATGGATACCCTAATACATTTGTAGATGACAATGTCAAAGGTTGGACACCCCCAGAATCATTGCAATAATCCTTTCAGTAATATCTCCATTTTGGAAAAAGAATCAGATGAAACAAATTTTTAAAAATTAGGTCATATAGGCCAGCCAGATGCTTCAGGGGGTGGAGGTACTCTCACTAAGCTTGGTAACCTGAGTCCAACCCATGATCCGCATGGTTGAAGGAGAGAATCAGTTCCCAGAAGTTGTCCTCTGACCTGCATGGCATACATGATCATGACATACAAACACATACACACACACACACACTAAATACATGTAAAAACAATTTAGGTAATTTGCCATAAATGTTTTTCAGATTGCTGTTGGTTTTTTTTTTTTTTAGACAGAGTCTCCTGTAGCCTAGTCTGACCCCAGGCTCACTGTATAGCATGACTTTGAACTCCTGAATTCCTGCCTCAGTCTTCCAAGAGCTAGGATTATAGGGATGGACAACACACAAGGTTATACAAAAATTGCTACAGTTCAGAAGAACAGAGAATAAGAACCAAAGTGTTGCAAGTGTGTGGTAGATAAGTATGAACTACCTCAAGAAATCAAGCCTCGAAAAGAAGAAAGGAAGCCTTCATGTTTAGGTGTTATAAAGCTCTTGCTTTTGGATTGCTTAGTTTACAGAAATCACACATTCAGGATACTGGATAGCTTTTCCTTCATGTGTAAGGAGTATTGTGATTTGACAAGCCATGTCTGACTACCACCACCGTGAGTCCTAGGTCCTCATGACAGCTAGTCATAAAGACAGACAAATTTCCCCATGGGGACAGCTTTGTTATTGGTTGTTGCATGCCTGAGCAACAGTCTTGGGAAAATGCCAATCAAAGGAAAATGCAGTGATAAAAACAAGTTCCTGCCTGCAGAGTTATTTTGAAAAGCCAAGCCACACAAATCACAAAGGAGCACGGCTTTCTGGGAATTGGGACACAATGTGGCCAAATGGTTAAGGTGATGGATTCCAGTCAGTCTCTGAGGTACTCATGGTGTCTACATACTCAGCATGCAAATCGAAGAGTCTAGGGCACTATAAAAATCAATCCACCCACAGACATGAATGCATATAATTAAAAAAAATCCTCTAAGAGTTATGAAGGTTGGAGCTGGCATGATAGCTTGCCAGGTAGGCGTGTTTGCTCTGCAGGCATGAGGACTGAGTTCAGGTCATAGCAGCCACATTAAAAAACTGCCCATGGCTGCATGCACCTCTAACCTCAACGCTTTGTGGAGTGGAAACAGGAGGGCCACTGTGGCCTGCTGGCAGCCAGCCTAGTGCCTCGTTGTATGAGAACAACTGTCTCTGAAGGATAATGCCAAGATAGAGCAAGATACCTGACACCTTCTTCTGGACTCTCTGCATGCCCACATGCACATAAGTGCTTGTACTCCACATACATGTGCACATGTACACACATACGCAGAGCTATGAAGTATTTAATTGACTACAGTGGTAACTAGGGATGGATGCCAATGGGGGGACTCACTAGATAGCCATCTCTGTCCTTGCACATGCACATGCACTCACCATTCTGAGACAGGCTCTCACCATGTGACTCTGGCGGAATGGTCTGGAACTTGCGTGTAGACAAGGCTGGTCCCAAACTCATGGAGATCTGCCTCCAGAGCACTGGAATTAAAGGTGTGTGCCATGACATCTAGCTACAAGCATCTTTAAAAAACATTTCTGATTGATTGATAAGTTAACTCTGTGTGTGTGTGTGTGTGTGTGTGTGTGTG
>CAJQZJ010001058.1:551754-581418 GCA_907164525.1 Lophiomys imhausi
GATCTGTCAGCCTCAGTCCAGTGAGGGAAGCCTAGAGACAAGATCTGATGCAGAGGGTGTGGAACAATGCTGCTTACTGGATTGCTTCCCCAGGCTTACTCAGTTTGCTTTCTTATATACCCTGGAATGACCTCCCCAGGGTTGGCACCATCAACAGTGGATTTTGTCCCTCCCACACCAATCATTAATCTAGAAAATGCCCCACAGGGTTGCCTACAGGCCAGTCTTATGGAGGCATTTTCTCAACTGAAGTTCCTTCTTCTTAGTTGACTCTAGCTTGTGTCAGGTTGACAAACAAACAGATAATACAAAAGTAAACAGATAAGCTGAGCATCTTATACATTTAAGAAAGCACTTGAAACTTACAACTCAAATATTTCCAACACTTAAGACTCTAGAATGGTGCTCTGCTGTGTCCTCCATCATGAAAATGAGATGGATCTGAACCATGTAATGGTTTTGTAGTCTTTTGAATGGGAACCGTTCAACAAGTTTCTAGTAACTTTTCTGTTATTAGAAAACAACCATGACAGGACTGGAGAGATGGCTCAGCAGTTAAGAGCACTGGCTCTTCTTCCAAAAGACCCAGGTTCAAATCCCAGCAACCACATGCCAGTTCACAGCTGTCTGTAATGGCCGGGCATGGTGGCACACACCTTTAATCCCAGCACTCGGGAGGTAGAGGCAGGTGGATCTCTATGAGTTCAAGGCCAGCCCGGTCTACAAAGTGAGTCCAGAACAGCTATGTATACACAGAGAAACCCTATCTTGAAAAACCAGGAAAAAAAAAAAAAAGGAAGAAAAAGAAAAAAGAAAACAATCATGACTTTTGGCACCAATAATGCTCCAGAGTGACTTTACAGGTGGTACCACACCACAGTAAGAGCAGTCACAATGGCATTCAAAATGAGATTCAAAATGCCATGCCACAGCCCACGTGGGAAGCACATCCAGTCAGTCTGCTAGCAATCCAATACCTCCATTATCTTCATATGTCAAATATTCATCAGGCAATTCTTTGATGATCAGCTAGACAAGTGGCAATGAGCAGGAAGCGAGGAGGACGGCAGACAGTGGAGAGGAGGAAATAGAGACAGGCCAGCACTGCAGCAGCTGGGAAGATGTCATTCTGTGCTGATTGAGCAGGACCCATGACTGGTCCCCATCCTATGGGAATAGACAGTCCCCCTGGGTCTGGACTAAGCCCCAGTGCAGAGTTCTTACTGCAAGTCACAAGCCACCTGGATCAACGTCTTCTCTCTACCAACTGTGCCCGTATCCCAACTGCCTCCCTGAGTGAAGATAGTCTGGAGTAACGAGGCATTGTCCCTCACCCCAAGAAGATCTCCCACTTTCTAACTTCTAAAAAAAAAGTGAAATAAGCTGGGCATGGTGGCACATGCCTCTAATCTCACCACTAGGGATGCAGAGGAAAGTGGATCTCTGTGAGTTCAAGGCCAGCCTGGTCTACAAATCGAGTCTAGGACAGCCAGTACTGTTACACAGAGAAACTTTATCTTGAAAACAACAACAACAAAGTGAAATAAATAAGAAAATATCATTCAAACGTGATGGATCATGTCTATAGTCCCAGGAAGTGGAAACAGCAAGAGTTCAAAGTTATCCTCAGATACATAACAAATTTGAGAGACTATACCTGAAAAAGAAAATGAGTAAGTGCAGACTGGAGAGATGGCTCAGTGGTCTAAAGCAGGCACTGCCCTGGCAGATGACCAAAGTTCAGTTCCCATGCCTGGCTGACACAACCTGTACCTCCAGATCCAGAGGATCTTATATTTCTGACTTCAAGGGCACTTGCACTCATGTATACACACACACACACACACACACACACACACACACACACACACACACTAATTTAAAAACTAAAAATCTTTTAAAAGGACAGTATAACCAAAATATGTTGTATGTATGTTTACAATGTAACCCATCATTCATAATTAATATGTTATAATAAAACTTTTAAAAATAGAAAATATCACTGGGTGTGGTGGCTCACGCCTTTAGTCCCAGCACTCGGTAGGCAGAGGCAGAGGCAGGCAGATCTCTGTGAGTTCAAGGTTAGCCTAGTCTACAAAGTGATTCCAGGACGGCCAGGGCTACACAGAGAAACCCTGTCTCGAAACCCCCAAAAAAGAAAATGTCAAAAGGTATTGTATGTACTCAGGATTAGACGGTTTGTGAGACTTGGTTTCATTGTGATGAGATATTCCCTGGATCAAAATTAAACAATGAAAGCCACTTGTGCTCTGATATTACAATGACCAGGGTTGGGGAATACGCTGTTCACAGAGGACAGGCTGGAGATGTGGCTCAGAAGTAGAACAATCTCTGTCTTGCTGAAAATCCTGGGTTTGATCTCAGGCACAATGTAGGGGTCGGGGTTGGGGGGTAAGGAAGAGAAGGAAGGGAAGGAAGGAGGAAGGGAGAGAAGGAGAGAGAGAGAGAGAGAGAGAGAGAGAGAGAGAGAGAGAGAGAGAGAACAATCAAAGGACATTTGGAAACTTACATCTTCATTATCCTTTGGCATTCAAAGAAGCAAGGAGAATGGCAGGTCCTGTAGGGAGGGGCCATCACCATTAATGCCATTAAGAGCTTGAGATTTACCTGTAAATTAAATTGTTACAGTAGAGCCACACATTTTCCAAACCACCTTCCAGACTAGATTCCATTTGAGTTTTTTTTTTGTCCATGGCAGCAGAAAAGAGAAGAAGCTGCAGCATCCGTGGCAGCTTTCAGTAGTACCTGGTGCATGTTTTTTGTTTTTTTTTTTTTATAAATACTTTATTTTTTTTTCTTCAAGTTACATCTCAGTCACAAACCCCTCCCTATTCCCCCTTCCTATCCCGCCCTTCCACCCTCTTCCCCCCAGAAGTTTCCCCTTTCAGTCCAACAGATGGTTCCTTCTCTTATAACAGTAAATACTATACAAAACAACAGATATAAATATGCCACATTTATGAGAGTTAAATGGCCCAGTATACTTTCCCAATGTCCTGGTGCATGTTTTGATGAAGGGAAAAAATAAAACCAGGATTTCTTTTTTTAAATTGTTGTTATTATTATTATTTGTAATTTTGTGTACAAGTGTTTTGTCTGCAGTATGTCTGAGCTCCATGCTTGTGCAATGCCTATGGAGGCCAAAAGAGGGAGTCAGAGTTCCTAGGCCTGGAGTTATTGATGGTTGCTGCCATCGCTCCAGCCCCAGAGTTGCCTTTTGGAGCATCTTTGTAGTAGGCTTGGGGGGGAATCAGAATTCAGAGGACAAAAACTGAGAGACTAGAATACTATCTTCAATAGCTCAGCCTTGGGTGCTGCAAACATCTCACATAGTTCATAATTCTGCCCAACTTAGTTTGCTTTCTGTTGCTGTAATACACAGGATGCCCAAAGGCAACTTTGGAAGGAAAAGGGTATGTTTTATCTTATGAACTTATACTCCATCAAGAAGGGAAGCCAAGGCAAGAACTGAAGCGGAGGCCATGGAGGAATGCTGCCTTCTGGCTTGTTCTCCACGGCTTGCTCAGTTTGCTTTCTTATATAATTCAGAGCCACTTTCCTAGGGATGGCAACACTCACTGGTCTTGTCCCTCCCACATCAACTATTAATATAGAAAATGCCCCACAGGCTTGCCTACTTTCCAATCTGATGAGGAATTTTTCTCAGTTGAGGTTCCCTCTTCCCAGCTGACCAGAGCTTGTGTTAAATTGACAAACAAAAAACAAAAACAAAAACTCACCACCAAAAAAAACCTAGCACACTGTCCTACATACGTGACACTCCAAAATTCACTTAGGTTATAGAGATTAAACTACCCTTTTAAGGGTAATCTCTGTCTTGAGAAACAAAAGCTTTAGGGAGAGGAGAAAAAACACAAATATAGGTACATATAGTTTTTCTTGCTTAAACTCTGTGCCAGTCACACACTTTTCATTTTTTTATTTATTCACTTCCTCAGACAGGGTCTCATGTAACTCAAGCTGGTTTCAAACTCATTTTGTAACTGAAACTAACCTTCAACTCCTGAGTCTCTCAATTCTGTCTCCCAAATGCTGGAATTATAAATCTGGGCTATCACCAGCCAATAACATACTTCTTGAGGAAGTTAAACAAATATTTATTGATTGTTCACCATTGGGAATTCAGCAATGGACAAGACACTGGGCTTGTCTACGGGGAAATCTGGCAAGTTAATAATATTTGTTTAATAAAGTACCACTGGATTATGAGTTCTTTCAGAGCAAAGGATCTTCATCATATTTGTTTCTTAGCACCTGACTCGATGCTGGGAAAAAGTTCCTTAGAAAATGGTTCTTGATTAAAGTGTTTTAATTAATTAACAGCCAGAAGTGTTTCCCATCAACTACATTTCTGCAACAGTACTTCAAAGATACAACTGGCATAATTTTCACAGGGTGAAAGAAACCTACGGAGAAACTCCTTTTTCAAACCACAGAATCATGACAATTAGTTTGAGTTTCAAAGGCAATCCTCTTCATTGTATGGAAAGGTAACTTTTCATTTTCCAGACAGGGAAGTACTTTGCATATGCTCCTACAAGCTTTGTTATTGTGTGGATAGTAAAAAGTCTAGATCTTAATTACATCTTAGGTAGATTACCACAAAGCAGTAGGCAGTGTTTTTTTTTTTTTTCCAGCCCACCTGTTTGTCTAGTCACTTGTATATATCTTTCCAAGGTTACAATACAAATGTCTTGAGGGCAGGACCTATCTGGATTATTTTTTGTCACAGAACTTTTCACTAATAGTAACAGTGTTGATTTTTCTTTCTGTTTATTTGAGACAGGGTTTTTCTACTGCAATATTGCCCTGAGCACCATGGAACTTGAGATTCTTCTTCTTCTGCTTCCCAAAGTTCTGGTATTATACATGAACCACTCCTGGTATAGCCACTATCAAGATTATGTTCCAAATATCATGGTTAGTGCTTTCCATGTACTTTTTATTAAACTTCAACCCTAAAAATTCTTTTATTTTTATTTTTATTTGATGTGCATTGGTATGAGGGTGTCAGATCCCCTGGAACTGAAGTTACAGACAGTTGTGAGCTGCCATGTGGGTATTGAGACTTGAACCCAGGTCCTTTGGAAGAGCGGACAGTGCTCTTAGCCACTGAGTCACCTCTCCAGCCCCCTAAAAATTCTTTCTAGTTTAGGCTAGGTGTTACCCTCATTGTATGGAAAAATAGATGAAAACCACAACTGATGAACATTGCGTCAGAAGACACATCTAACCACAGATTGTCAGAGCTGAACTTAGCACTGACTTGTGGTGCTTTGAAAGAGAAGTGTCCCCCATGGGCTCAGACATTTGACCACCTGATCTCCAGCTGGTGGCACTGTTTGGGGAGATGTAGGTAGTGCAGTCTTGCTGGAGAAAGTGTGTCTCTGGAGCAGGCTTTGAGATTAGAAGCCTTCAACCATATCCTGTTTGCTTTCTCTGATCGATGCTTGCTGGTGAGGATGTGAGCTCTCAGCTCCCTGCATCTGTTACCAATGCCTGTTTATTGCTAAGCCTCCCCATCATGATGGCATCTGGTCCCTCTAGAATCACAATCCCAAATAAATTCCTGTATTTATGTATTTAATTTAGTCAGCAGCTATGTAGTAATCTTGAGGACTGAACTTTGACCTTCAAAATGACATGAGTACTCATGGACTGATGGCCAGAGACGTGGGTGCATCTCCTATAATTACATTCTTGGTGTTCTCATTTATTTATTTTTCTTTTCAGCTTTACATGTAAAGAAATAGATGATTTAGTTATATAATTAGGCATCTTCCCACCTCAATGAAAGCTGATGGTGTTATAGCTAAGTTATGAGCATTCCCGTTGTTGTCTGAAGTTGTACATGGGGCCTTCCGCTATTATCTGTCCTATTCGTAGACATGGATATACTCATGAAACAGAATCTTCCAGGTCCAGATACATATGATCTTGACTTTAACACTACATAATGATCCTTGGAGCTGAAAGTGGAATTGGATGACACATTTATTTTCCAATCTTTTGAAGCTGTAAATATGGGCATACTGTCCTGATGCCTAGCATCTTTTCAACAGACCTTTTTGGCCAGCTCACTGCCAGCATTGGGAGCTAATTCACAGGACCCCACATTTACAGGTTGGTGAGTCAGGGTACAGACCAAGGGCAGTGTTTCCGTAGCATTCATGAAGCCCTGGGTTCAATTCTCACCTCCAAAGGGAAACATGGAGGCTATATGACTTGATTCCAGGCTCAACAAGATTAAATCGCAGCTCAAACTTCATCTAGTTTAGTCCATGAAAGCAAAACAGCAAGAGTTAGCATGACTGATTTATTTATTTGAATCAGAAAGAATTCAAAGAAGAGGAGCCAAATATAGTAAAACAAAACAAAACAAAAAACATGGGGGAAAGCAGTTAGTTAAAAAGTTGAGAGAACAAAGTATGTTTTGCTTGGATGTGTAACTAAAGAAGCCTGCCAAGAGCGGTCAGTAAAGGTGTAAGATCCGTGAACTGTCTCCAGTGTCCAACCTTCACCGGAAACATGCGAGGAATTTCCTAAACTGGTCAGGATAGGATTGTGGGAAAGCCTCCCTTGGCTTTCATGGCAAGAAACTAGTGATGACTATAGATAGCTGTGGTTCTCAAAGCTTATCCCCAGTAGCGGAAAACACAGTCATTGTCCTGAATACTGATGTTGAAAGGCACTATGAAATAAATATTACAAGGACACCATGGCACAAGAAGGAGGGCTTTCAACTCTGTGAACAAACACTTCACAGCAAACACGTTGCCATGTTCAATGACAAGGTGCTCTGCAGCAGAAGGGGAAGAGGAGACGGAGTTCACACACGTCTGAGTCAAAACTCAAGAAAGGAGGTCACGAACCCCATAGCAGTCCTGAGGAGCCAGCACTTCTGAGAGTTCTCCGTCTTTAAGTTCTAGGCCCACGGACGTTACAAAAACGGATCCACAACTGCACAGTACCGTGCTCCCCTCTACCCTCTCCGATGCCAAGTAAACCTCGATCCCAACTGGAGTCTAATTGGATATTTGCACTAGGGCCACGCTGTGTTCCACATCTGTAATTTGCAGCTCCCCTGTCAATGCTACCGTCCACTTCTGCTTTCAATCATAAGAGAGGCACTCAAAAGAGAAACAAAAGTGAAAGCTCCTGAAGGAAAACACACTAGTAACCTAAAGCACCAAACTGTCACCGAGAGACCTGGCAGAGTTCCAGGCATTTATCCTTTCAGCAACCGTGAACCCGGGACGCCTATCATGCCCTGTGAATGTGAATTAACATGGTAGAATACGAATCGGCCCAGTGCTTTGCAACTGTTTTCCCAACCCTCCCTGGAACTCAACAACCATTTATTTTAAAATATCTACCTCAATAATAAATCCAGCCGCGATGCACACGCCCCCCCCAAAAAAAAACCCAAACAAACAAACAAAAAACAAAGCCTTTACCGCCACAAACCACACCTAAGCTCTGCGTCCGGCTTTAGGAATAGGGAGCAGAAAGAAAATCTGAACTGGTGTGATGCTGCCTGCCTGCCCTGGCCACGCGGTGGTCGCAAGGACCAGCACCGGAGCGAACTGTTTTACAACTTAGGACATGCAGCGGTCTTTCAATTCTGTGTATTGAATGGAACCCTGTGCCACTAGAGCCAGGAAAGGGTAGGCAGCCTGGTACCTAGCAGAATGATGATGGAGCACACGTCCCGCACGGTCCCGACCCGCGGACCCTAGCGAGAGGATGCTCAGAGCGCCCTAGCCTCCGGCTCCCGGGCACTGAGAGAAGGGCGCGCACGCGCGCACACGCACCACGTCCTTCGCCCGGAGTTGTGTCTCGTCTCCCTTTTGTTTTTCTCCCTTCCCGGTCATGAGACCCGGAAGTTTTTTTTTTTTTTTTCTTCAATCCTGTCTCTCTCCCTTTTCCACCCCCCTCCCCAATCTATCACATGGCAGAGCTAGAATAAAAACAGAAAAATGGCGACGGTCACGTTGTGGCGAGCCTTGCTGCGTCATTAGATAATCCTCATGCAAATAGCGGGAAGAACAAAGGAAGGGGGGCCCGGGACCCCCGAGGGCGCAGGTGGGTGCGGGGCGCGCGCGGCCGCGGGGGCGGCGTCCGTGTGCGCGTTCCCGGTGCTGCGCTCTCGGGCCCCGGGACTGGCGGCGCGTCCCGGCCGGTCCGCGGAGAGCGGCTGTGCGGCGCGCGCACGGCGCTCGCACCCGGGCCGCCCCGGTGCCCCTGGAACCGGGAGACAGCGGCGGGCGGGAGCGGAGGCAGCGGCCGGACGCCCGTGAGCGCACGGCGCCAGCTCGAGTAGGCGGCGGAGCGCGCGGGGCGGCGGGGCGGCGGGGCCGGGCCCAGAGCTGTGGCGCACTCGCTTTTCCCCACCCCCGCCCGGTGGCTGGGCGCTGGCGCGGTTCCCCAGCCGTCCCGCGGCCGCTGGAAATAGAGCCGGGATGTTGTTTACATGACGGATCCGGCGGGAGGAGTCTGCGAGGAGGAGGCGGAGAGAGGAAGAGCGGAGTCCCCGCGGCGGCGGTGGTGGCGGCCGTAGCGGGCTGGGGTACAGGCGAGCGCCGCGGCGGTCCCCGAAGCCAGGACACCGGAGAGCCTAGGGTAGGCAGGCGGGGGCGCGGGCTTCGAGAAGGCTGTCACAGTGGGGTGTGCGGTTTCCAGCATGTCACGCAGACTCACGGGGACTGGGAGGAGGAGAGTGGAGAGAGGTTGGGAGAGCCTCGGTTTCCCCTCGGGTTCGGGAACGCCCCCCCCCTCCTGTCCTTACTCTTTCCCGCTTCTCCCTGGACTCACCTGTTTATTTCCACCGCTCAGAGCTCTGGGCTTTTGTTTGCTTGTTTGTTTTAAACGTGGGCCAGAGGGGCTGGGCTCATTATTATCATTATTATTATTATTAGCAAGAGTATTGGGGAGGCCAGAGGGTGTTGCTGTAATCGATGCTAGTCCTGGTCGGTTTTCAGGAGGGGGAGGGGACTTGGCGGAGACCCTGGCTCTTGGTCGCCGCTGATCCCGGGGCTCCTCCCCGCCTTCCCGGTGAGGAATCCTTTCCCTCGCTCCGAGCAGCTAGCTGCCACCTTCCTGGAGAAAGACCACACCTATGCATCTTCCCGCTTTGGAGGCAAGGTGAGCAAAGAAGCCAGGCAGTGCCCTGCCCACTAGGGCTTGACCAGACCTCGACACCCCAGAATTGGTAAAAGGCGCTTCTTTTCACCTGCTGATAACGATTGGTTCGTCAGCCCTCTAGCCTCCCAGAAGTTGCAGTGCCTGGTTTACGTTAGAATATGTCTCTTTCTTCACCCTTGTTGCCCCCAACCAGCAATGAACTGCTGGGCTTAAGTTGAGAAAGAGAGGTGATCCCTCCGCCCCACCCCCGGCCCCAGTAAGTTGTTTGTTTTTAATCCGACAGTGGATCTTCCACTCAGATCTGCACTTCCCCAGTCTCTCTACTCTTCTGCTAAACTTAGCCCAGAACCAGGCCTAAGATTTTATTCCCTGTGGGCCGCACCCTGGCCCCTTGCCGTTCTCCAGAGCCAAATGCCTCTCAAGCAGAAGGCACACCCAGCCCCAAGTCTCTTCCAGGGGGGAGGGAAAGAGAAAGATGGAGGGGAGGGGTGTCCCCGGGTTCCGGTTCCGAATACCCCAGTAGCACTCCCCTTTCTGGGCCTCCTACACGTAATTCCTAAATTTTTCCTAACAGCTGTGCCTGCAGCCCCTTTTGCTCCTGGTCTTATAGCTGTTTGGAGGGAGTGGGTGGAGAAGGATAGTCACCCCCCTTTCCTAGAATTAGGCATTTTCCTCCTCTATCTTTTCAGTTATTATGTTTCGCATATAAAATATGCAAGTGTGATTGCCTGCTATTAGAATTCATTTTCTTCCTGGCTAGTGCCTAATTGGAACTCCAGAGGGAAGGAGAAGAGAATGATGATGAAAAGGGAGTCAGTCACCCCCTAAGTATCTTCAGGGTGGCTAGAGAAGACCCTTCTGAAAAAGCCACCTCTCCCTTCCATGACATCACCACCTAAGCCCTTCCAACTTTAGCTTCAGAACAGGAAGAAGGCTCAAAATAGAACTACCTTAGGAATCCAGCTCCTTCACAGTATCAACTTTTAAATCAGCTGCTGGGGGAACAAAGTGAACTTTGACACGAGTGAAAGGGAAAAAAAAAACGGTAGTGTTAGTAAATGCTTTTCTCAAGGTAGGCTGGGGCACGGAGGCTAATGAATGATAATTAGTTGTGGTGTTTGCTTATTATTCATATGTTTTGATATGTAAGAAGAAGCACATTTCAGTATGTGTTAGGAAGTACTCTTGGATCATGATCTGCAATCCTATAGGGCCACCTGGTAGACAGAAGCTAGGAAGGGGAACTTGAGGAAGACACAACCTGAGCAGCAATGGCGGCGGTTCTGTGGAAGTTGAGAGGCTTAGTGTAAACAATGATTGTAACTTTCACAGGGTGACTAACACTCTCTGTCCTAGACAAAGAAGCCCTGTCAAGGTTTCTCTCCTTTTCCTTGGAAATTAACCCTGTGTGCTCGTGCTCTCTCTCTTTGTCTTTCTCTGTCTGAGACAGGGTTTCTCTCTGTAGTCCTAGCTGTCCTGGAGCTCACTCTGTAGACCAGACTGTCTTGGAACTTAGCGATCCACCTGCCTCTGCCTCCTGAGTGCTGGGATTAAAGGCATGCACCACTACACTTGGCTGGTATCTCTAATCTTAATGTCCCTGTTATGCCCCTGAAATAAGATGTACCTTTCTCCTCACCAAGCAGGTTTTTCAGAAACAGCTGCTTAGCAAGGCACTGTAGAAAAAGAAAATACTAGAACACTTGGTATATACACTTGTAGCAAGACTTGCTGGTCAGTCGGGTAATTTCTTATTCTGACCCACGTTTAAATGAATTCAAGTGACTGACAGGATAGTGTGTACCAGTAACTACAGTGAGCACTAGCAACCCTAGGCATTGGCCATCTAAAACACAGAGAGGCTGATGAATTGAAGTTTTAACTTATTTAATTTTTATTTAATTTATTTTTGTTTGTTTGTTTTCAAGACAGAGTTTTTCTTTGTAATAGCCCTGGCTATCCTGGAACTCTTTTGTAGACAGGCTGACCTCAAACTCACAGAGATCCGAGTGCCCCTGCTCCCCCTCCCCCAACACCCCCCCCCCTTCTAGTACCAGTTCTAGGATTAAAGGCAGGTACCACCATGCCTAGCTAAACTTACTTAAAGTCCATACTTGACTCAGGTATTGGAAACCTAAGTATGTTTAAGAAACAAACATTAGCACATGTGCTTACTTTTTAAACTATATACATTGTGGAATCTAAATACAGATTAAATATCTCTTGAAAATTCAGTATTGGAATCAAGATATAGTTTAAGTACAGTGTGGATTTTGAAGGTAGTATAGAAAAGAACGACAGGTTGTTAATATGTCCTTACTTAATTTCAGTTTAGAATTTTTGTTTTGTTTCTTATGGTTTTTCAAGACAGAGTTTCTCTGTGTACCCCTGGCTGTCCTGGAACTTGCTCTGTAGATCAGGATGCCATCAAATTCATGTAGATCCTCCTGCCTCTGCATCCCAAGTGCTGGGACCAAAGGTATACATCACTAAGCCCAGCTAATTTTAGTTTTTAAAAAAGTAGCTACTGAAAATTTAAAGGCATATATGAAATTTTGTAACTTTTATAAATCTTTGTTTAACACCTTAACTATATTCATGGATACAATGTGACACTGCAGCTGGTTCATGCCATGCATCCTTGGATTGCTTTGGTCGGAAGCATTCCATCTTTATGGCCCAGAATTAATTTCAAAGAGGTTCATCTACTGTCTCCTTTCTACTACTGTGATGCATGTAAAGACTCTGGAGCCCAAACGTGTGAAAGTATTAGTCTGTCTTAGAGCTCCTAATGTCTGCTTTTCAGGCAGTTAAAAAATAAACAACAACAAAAACTGAAGGGTTCTAAAGGGGCTAGCCATGGCTTGTGGAAATTTTGAGAAAGCTAATGTTTAAAAGTCTCCTGGGAGTAATAATGTATCAGAAAACACTAGGTGACATGGTAGCAATTGTGAGATATGTTGATAATGTTGCCAGTCTTCTGTTACCTTCATTTACTTTGTCTTTCCTTTTAATTTAATTTCTGCCCCTACTTTAGAGCTCACAGGATTGCCTACTCCTTGTCCTCCAAAAGCTATAACACAGCAGGAATAAAGAGCGATGCTTGGGTTTTTGTTTTGTTTTGGGTTGGGTTTTTTTTTTGTCTAAAACATTCAGCAATGGCTCTGGGAAGGCATTTGTTTGTTTCTTAAGACAAGGTCTCTCTAATTAGGTAGCCCTGGCTGGCCTGGATTTCACTACATAAATCATGCTGTCATCAAAGTCAGAAATCAACCTGCCTCTGCCTCCTGAGTGTGCTATCCTTATTTTATAAATGACAAACTGCCTAATATGATGCAAAGAAAAGAACCAAATATACAATTTTGTTGATAACCAGAGACATGAAGAGCCAATATTTGCTGAACTTGTGGGCATGATTGATAAGTGCTGTAAAGGGACATGACAAGAACATTGTGTGACTTCAGGAAGCATTTACTTGTGTCACCTACACACAGGGCCAGGGTGTGCAGGTGTCCCCACTGGATGAGTGAGATGTCACTATGCCTTACCAGTACAAATGTGTTCATTCCACAGGAGTAGGGACAAAAGTGAGAATGGTGGCCCCTGCAGAGAAGTGATGTGTGATTATGTTTGTGGTCTAGCCAAAGGCTCTAGAATTGATCAGCATTGAATCTTTAATATTATCCTCTTTACCTGTGCAGGGGACTTTCAAAACCTAAGACCCAACATTTAATGGCAGTGCTGCAGTAAGATGGACACTGTAGGCCAACAGAAAACCGCCAGAAGGTTTTAGGGATGGCTAGTGGTGGGTGAGCATTCTAAAGTTAACTTTTTTGATAGGAGTGGTTTTGCTATGTAGGCCAGCCACCCTTAAACTCCAGGTCGTCCTGCCATAACCTCCTAGTGCTGGGATTCTGCCCAGCTAAAATTAATCTTTTTTCTATTTGTAATGCAATGAGTAACTTTGTAAGAGACTATTTGGTTTACTGGTTGTTTTTATTGTTAATTTTTTGTAAGTCTTATAAACTTTTTTAAAACCTTTATTTTTATGTGTATGGGTGTTTTGCCTGTGTGCATATCTTTTGCTCCGTTCCATAAAAGGACATCAGATCCCCTGGAACTAGAATTGCAGACCATCGTGAGCTGCCTTGTGCATGCTGAGAATTGAACCCAGGTCCTGTGGAAAAGCAACCAGTGCTCCTAACTACTTAGTCATCTTTCCAGGATCCCACATGCCCCCCCCCCTTTTAAGATTAGGTATTGCTCTGTAGCACAGGCTGGCTTCCAACTCACTGTGTAGCTCAAACTGGCCTCAAAGAAACAAAAACAGGCTGGAGGGATGGCTCAGCGATTAAGACCACTGGCTGCTCTTCAAGAGGTCCTGAGTTAGATTCCTAGCAACTACATGGTGGCTCACAACCATCCACAATGTGATCTGATGCCCTCTTCTGGCTGCAGGCATACTTACAGATAGAGCACTCGTAAATAAAATAGTAAATAAATAAAAATCTTAAAGAAACAAAACAGGACAAGTTCTTTTCCTTAGCCTCCCAAGGGCAGGGATTATTGGTGTATACTACACACACCACTTCAACTGGTATGGTTTTGATTATTGTAAAAGCAGTCTATAGAGATAAACATGAAGTGGAAGTAACTTGTGAGTAAACTATAAAATCTAAATTCTGGGTATAAAATGCAATCCAGAGCAAAGTCAGAATGTAAGGTAACTTGAGTAGACAGACTAAATACATTTACACCGAGTATATGTTTTGAAAGGAAAGACTTCTAAAGACAACATATGGATCAATTTGATTGCTTGTTTTTTGGGGTTTTTGTTTTTTTTGGGTTTTTTTTTTGATTTTTTTTTTTTTTTTTTTAGTTTCTTGGAGCCTTTTTGGACTAAAATTATGAGCACTTGAGGTACAAAGGTTATTTTCTCTGCTGCTTTTACTTTGTTGTCTTTGTTTTTATTAAAGTAAAGTTTATGTGTGAATGAATGTACATGTGTGTATGCATATGCGTGAGTTTGTGTGTGTGTGAGCCATGACACTTGTGTGAAGGTCAGAGGACAAGTCATGGAAGTCTGTTCTCTCTCTCACCATGTAGGCCCCCAGGGATAGAACTTGGGGTATCAGTCTTCCCAGCAAGCGGCTTTTCAGCTCCATGCCTGTGTGACTTTATGTGAAAGTGTGTTTGCTTGCTTGACCTCACCCACGTGGACCTGCTCCTATGCAGCATGAGCCTTTCAAGGGTAGTTCTCTAAGTGGATGGAACAGTGCTGCCCCTTCTGCTGATGGTTGTGTTTGAATGTCAGGGATGGCTTTGAACAGAACTCTTTGCCTTGACTTTTAACCAATCTTTCTCTTTAAGGGAGAAAAAAAAAATCTGTAACCCTCTCCAGGGTTTCCCACAAGTCTTTGGCACAAGCTAGTTTCTTCTTCTTTTCTTTTCTTTTTTTCTCCCCCCCCCCCCCAAGACAGGGCTTCTCTGTGTATCCCTGGCTGTCCTGGAACTCACTCTGTAGACCACGCTGGCCTTGAACTCCTGGAGATCCACCTGCCTCTGCCTCCCAGAGTGCTGGATTTAAAGGCATGAGCCAACCCATCCAACAATTATAGGCAGCTGTGAACTGCCATGTGGGTACTGGGATTTGAACCCTGATCCTTTGGAAGAACAGCAGTGGTCTTAACTGGTGAGCCATCTCTAGCCCCTGCTGCATGATTTTTAATACCAACAGAGGTGGGAAAGCTCTGTGAGTTTTAGGCCAGCCTGATACTTTGTCTCAAAGCAAAAGTAAAGGAAAAAAAATAGAAGTCTTAGTGTGCAAATGGACTGTATGAAGAATTAAAGGGACTGTGAATTTAAATTAGCCAGCAACAGTTTTAAAACATGCTGACTTACGGGCAACTTCATGTGCTCCAGTTATGTAATATACACGAAGCCTTTCATGGCTTCAGATTGTTTGGTAATCTTTTAGCTTACAGATGGCAGGGAGCAGTGTGTCTTCAGTTTGATCATTTGTATTCTGAGTAACTCAGGAGTGGGGTCTAAGGCACAGCACTGTCCTTGAACATTGGATTTTAAGAAATTTTGTGCACGTATTATGAAGAAATTGGTGGTTCTTTTTCTTTTTTTTAATCTTGGGGGTTTTGCTTTGTTTGTCTGGGTTTTTTTTGTTTGTTTGTTTTTGTTTTTGTTTTTTCAAGACAGGGTTTCTCTGTGTAACCCTGGCTGTCCTGGACTCACTTTGTAGACCAGGCTGGCCTCGAACTCGCAAAGATCCACCTGTCTCTGCCTCCCAAGTGCTGGGATTAAAGGTGTGCGCCACCATGCCTGGCTACTTGTCTGGTTTTTTTTTTTTTTTAAAGACAGAGTCTCCCTATACTAAAGATTGGCCTAGAATTCATCCTGTAGCTCAGGCTCCCCTGAAGCTTAAAGATGTCATCTTACCTCCCCAAGTTGGGATTTAATAGGCATGAACCACCATGCCTGGCTGTTTTGCCTTTTTGTTGTTGTGTTGTTTTGATTTATTTTTATTTATTTATTTTTTTTAGTCTTTACTGTCCTGGAACTCACTCTGTAGACCAAGCTAGCCTCTAACTCAAAGATCTGCCTGCCTCTGCCTCCTGAGTACTGGAATTAAAGGCATGTGCCACTGCTGCCCGGCTTGTTTTATCATTTTTTTTACTTGAGAACTGAGTTTACCATTCAGGGGAAAGCATGCCATGTCTTTGTTCCTCTCTTACAGTGTGATAGGCTTTCTTACTGAAGCCAAATATCTTTGCTCTCTTGTTTTTCACTAAAATAATTTAGTTTGTGAAAGAGAAATATATTGAAGAAGTGTTTCTGATTTAGTTTTACAAGAATGTACATTTATAAAGAGAATTTCCAAGAAAAAACAGTTTAAGTTTCCATTTTGAGGTATGGGGAATTGGATCCAGGTAATCAGATATGTGAGGCAAAGTACTGAACTACATCCCCAACTCTTTTTTATTTGTATTTGCATATGGGGCCTTGCTAAGTTGCCCAGGATGGCTGTATCCTACTTGCCTCTTGCCTTTGCCTCCTGAATGGTGGGATTATATACATGCTGGCATAAAGGACCATTTTGGCAAACCCATACTTTTTCCTCCTTGACTCTTCTTTGCAATTAATCTGAGACAATTTTTTTTTTGAGGCAGGATTTCTCTGTGTACCCTTGGCTGTTCTGGACTCACTTTGTAGACCAGGCTGGCCTCTAACTCACAGAGATCTGCCTGCCTCTGCCTCCAGAGTGCTGGGATTGAAGGCGTGCGCCACCACCACCACCCCCAGCCCCCAAGCCAAAATTTAATACTCCCACAATAGTGAAGAGTTTTCTTATTATGAGTACTTGGCTTTTTCCCCCTCCTAATTTAAGTGTGAAAATAGTGAAAGAAAAATAAAAAAGGAAACATTGCTTAGTTACTTCACCAGGAATGTTTCATAACTATGTGAGTTTTGGTAGAGTGTACTTGGCTAATATAGTGAACTTAAGCTTCAACACACGTGACACACATTAAATTCCCTTTGGGGTTCTAGATACCCAGTTACAATGATACCCATCCAGACAGGGCCTGTCTGCAGACAACTGGGTGAGAATGCTGGCGTTCAAGTGTGTTTCTGTAAGTGGAGAAGATTCTGTAGTCAGGAGAAAGTAAGTGTTAGTATTTTTATAACTTCTGGTGGCTCTCATCTTGAAAATTTTTCTTTTATAACAATCAAAATAGCTTTGTTCACATAACTGATTTGGGCAAAAACATGCAACCATTTCCAGGAAATCAGGGTGTGTGATGCTTGTTCATTTTAATCTCTACTGCCACCTTGTGTCTCAACTCTGTATTACATCAGTTGGCTAAGCCCTACATGCTGACTCCTTAACTTTTAGCTGTTTTTGCACTTTGGAGAGATTGTTTTTAATTTCTGTGGAGGTGGATTCTTTCATTTAGATACTACTTTTCTAAAGATTAAGGCCAGCTTTGCAGTACATAGAGTTTATTGTTGAGCTAGATTCATTGCGCTATTCTGGTTTCTGATTCCTCACTTAAAGAATTGATTCATCTATCTGACTTTTTTGAGGCAGAGTTAATGTCTGATCTGCATATAATGAGTCTTTGAAATTGAGAGAATGCCTAATTGAAAACGTAATTATTTTTCAAATACCTGTCAAGTTCCACTCATGCTGACATAGTTTGAGACATGACTAATGTGGAAAAATGGAATGAATCATGCTTTCAATAAGTTGACATTCTTATGCTAGCATTCTTGTTTTAGAGACTTTTTGAACACCGCCCCCCCTTTTGAGAGAAAGTCTCACTATGTAGCCCAGGATAGCCTAGAACTCATAGAGATCCACCTGCTTCTGCTTCATTAATGGGAGTATGTGGTATGTGGTACTATGCCCAACCTTTTTTTGTACCTTTTAAAAGCAGGACTCACCCCTGAAATAACTTCAGGGTATGTGTCAAAGGCACAGCTAATAATAATGAAAGTGATGTGTGTGCCACCTTTTTTAAAAAAAAAGATATTCCAACAGGGTGATGGTGGCACACACCTTTAATCCCAGCATTTAGAAGGCAGAGAGGCAGATGGGTCTATTAGTTTGAGGCCAGCCTGGTCTACGGAGCAAGTTTCAGGATAGCCAAGGCCACACAGAGAAACCTTTTCTCAATAATAATAGTAATAAATATTATTTATTACAATTAATATAATGTATTAACTATTATTACTAAAAAGTCTTTCCAAAAAGTTTTAGCCTCGCATTATAAATGTAGGATTGACATAAACTATAGTGGAAAACATGCCATGGGGGAATTGACCACTGCAGCATCAGCAGCATGAGTATACATCATCAAGTGCAGTGAGACATGATGGGCCCACCTTGACCCACCTCATGGGAGAGAGCCAACCCCCAACTCTATTAATGATACTCTGCTCTCCTTGCAGACAGGACCTGTCATCTGAGTGACTGTCATCTGAGCGACTTCATCCAGCAGATATGGAAACAGATGCACAAACCCAGAGCCAAACATTAGATGGAACTCAGGGAGTCTTGTGGAAGAGTTAGGGGAAGGATTGAGGGGGTTGGAGGGGTCAAGGACACTACAAGAAGACCTGCAGAGCTAACTAATCTGGGCCCATGGGAGATCATAGAGACTGAACCACCAACCAAAGAACATACATGGACTGGTCCTTGGCTTCCTTCACATATGAAGATGATGGACTGCTTGGTCCTCAAATGGGTCCCATAGCAGTTTGAACGGATGGAGGGGGCTGTCTCTGACTTGGACTCTGTTGCCTCTTTCTGGATCCCATTTTCCTAGCAGAGCTGCCTTGTCTTGCCTCAGTGAAAGAGGAAGTACTTAGTCCTGATGAGATCTGATGTGCCAGAGTACCAGGTACGGAGGATATGGTGGAAGTGGATGGGAGTGTGGGATTGGGAGGAGACGTAGGAGTAAGGTTGTGATTGGGGTGTAAAACAAATGAATACATTAATGAAAAAAGAAAAAAAAAGAGCAGTGAGACTAATAGTTCATTATTTGGGAAGGAATTGCTTCCTAAAGTACAAACCATTAATTTCTGTTTCACAGTCTGTGTTACTAGAAAACTAAAACTCCAAACAAAACATTCAGAAATGTTTGTAAATGACATAAACTGAATATCTTGGGTAGTGATGAGTGAATAAGGGAGAGAAGGACCTGATCCAATTCCAGAAATGAGTGGGGGCCTGCATCCTGCGTTTTACGTTAGGTTAGCCATAAGATCTTAGGCAACTCACACTATGTCTCAGCTTCTGGTTCGGTTTTTTTTTTTAACTTAAAAAAATTTGAGGTGTACACCACCACGCCAGCTTTATTTTTATGTGTTTGAGTGTTTTGTCTACATGTATGTCTGTGTTCCAAGTATGCAGTGTCCACACCGCCCAGAAGATAACATCAGTTCCTCTGGAGCTGGGATTAGAGATGGTTGTAAACCACCATGTGTGTGCTGGGAATGGGACCCAGGTTCTTTATAAGAACAGTCTGTACTCTAAACTGCTGAGTTATCTCTCCAGCTGTGTGTGTGTGTGTGTATGTGTGTGCGCTTTTTAAAGTTATTCTTTGACAGTTTCATACATGTATATCATTGGCTCTTAATCATATCCACTCTCAACTCCCTGTGGTTTTAGTTTTTTTTTTTTTTTGTTCTTTCTGTAAAGTGATCTTATGATAACCTAACCTAGTTCTATAATCCTTTTGGATGAGTTTGTGAACAATTCATTGTTTTGTTTTTTTTTTCAACCTGCCTTGGCACATCAAGCATCAGGACTAAGTGCCTCCTCTTCTGCTGAGGCCAGACAAGGCAGCCCTGCTAGGGGAAAGGGATCCAAAAGCAGACAACAGAGTCCACATCAGAGACAGACCCCTCTCCAGTTCTTAGGGAACCCACTCAAAGACCAAGCAGCCCATCAGCTTCATATGTGCAGGGGGACCTAGGTCCAGTCTGTGCATGCTCTTTGGTTGGTGTCTCAGTCTCTGTGAGCCCCCATGGACCCAGGTTAGTTGGTTCTGTAGGTCTTTTGTCCTTCCTTGACCCTATGAACAGTTCATTGGTAACTTGGTAGGGTTTTGTAAAAATTAAATAAAAAACAAAGAGAAAATTACTGACTCTTAGGCAGCAATGAAGTATACTGTGGTGCTTGGTTATGGAACCATGTTTCACAGAACTCAGAGAACCTCCTGACTCTGCCTCCTGAGTGCCGGGATAAAGGCGTGTGGTCGCAAACCCAGTTCTAGGAAAGGTCTTGAAACATAATCTTCCTCGATTTTTGCATGAGTGAGATTGGGGAGGTGCAGTCTCTGAACACGGGAGCCATACTGGGAAGCATATGATGCACAAACAACCAAAGGAAAGTTCAGTTGTGTTTATTCCATTTGTGTGTGTGAGTCATGCGTTTGACTTGGAATCTCGTATAGTTCAATTGCCTTTCAATGTCTCACCCTCATCATCTGACCTCTTCTGCTTCCTCCTGTCCCAGTCCAGAAGTGCCGTCTTTCAGTCCTTCACTCGATGGGGTGCCTTCGAAGGCAGTGAACACGGTGACTGACAGGCTGCCCTGGCTCAGTTATCACGGTGCTGATGCTGTCCATTCTAAAGGTACAGTACTGTGATAACTGAAGGATGGCAGCCATCTTGCCTTCCTCCCAAGAAGTCTCATCACAGAGGTCGGAAGAGGACCGGGAAGCAAGACCACACACACTTCACACCCCTCCTGTGTTTACCTCTTCTAGGATTCATTTGGTAACAAGGAATAAAGCAACATAGTAGTTTGCATGAGATGTGAGGATGGTTGTGCTGAGTAGACAGAAAGTATGTGGAAACCTTTTGTGTCTTTGGAAGATTGATACTAGGGAACATATCAATGTATCTAGGGTGATCCTAAGGACATATCAATGTATCTAGGGTGATATTGAGAGAAATGAGGCATTTTATAAACAACAACAACAAAAGGTAACTTGATTGACAGCTTTGCACTTAGTCCTTCAACTGTGAGATGTTCAAAGTTAAATAGAAGATTAGTGTTGTGTGTCAAACAGTATTGATGCCACATGAGTAAATTATATCTGTGATTAAGGAATGGATAATAGGCCAAGCGGTGGTGGCCCATGCCTTTAATCCCAGCACTTGGGAGGCAGAAGCAGGGGGATCTCCGTGAGTTCAAGCCAGCCTGGTCTACAAAGTGAATCCAGGACAGTCAGGGCTACACAAAGAAAACCCATCTCAATGAAAAGAAAGAAAGAAAAGGAATGGATAGTGACATGGCTTTTTTTTCCAAAAAATTAATTATGAAATGTCACCTCTACATGAAAATAGATTATTTTATTCTATTAAGTAAATAAGGAGCACTCTATACACCAGCACAAATCAGCTTTGATCATCTTAAAAAGCATCATGTGTGGGTGCTGGGAAGACAGCTCTGGCACTTAGCATGCACATGCAGGCATAAGGACCTGAGTTCAGGCCCTAGCATCCCTGTGGAACTCTGGATATGTTAGCGTGCATTTGTAATCCTCCAGTGCTGAGAGCCAGAAACAAGCAGATCCCTGGGGCTTCCTGGCCTCCCTGAATCTCCAGGTCACAGTGAAACACTTCAAAAATAAGGTGGACAATTCTTCAGGAGTGACACTTGAGGTTGACTTTGGGCTCCTCCATGCATGGACACAAGGGCATATGTGTGTATGTATACTTACATGCAGGGAATTTAATTGGAGTAGAGAGTAGGGCTCTTAGAGACCCCGGGACTTATCATGTTCTCTCTGTCAATCATCCCTCTTCCTAAGGAAACCGAATAAGACAAGCCAATTAGTACCACAGTTGGTGACATTGCTGGGTCACAGTCTACTGTGGGGCCCTGGTAATTGCATGGAATGTGTGTTTTAGGCTCCACGCTTAAACAGGGTCCTGTTACCTCTTCCTAGGCTAACATGTATGTCTGGGAACTTTACTACTGTGTAGATGGCTGAGTAGTAAAGGAACTGACACAATGACTTATATGTAGAGAGTCAGGCCCCATTTGAACTTACCTACAACAAAGACCCCACTGGGCCAGGGAGGGCAAAACCATATATGTGACTTTTAGCATATGCTGAACCTTAAGAGTTGCTACCTTCACTTAGTGTCTTAGACCATTTTCAGTACTCATTTCTCTACCAAGACAGAAGGAGGAAAACCAGACACTAGGAGTCATCACTGTCTCTCTGCTAATTTAGTCTCCTACTTCTTTCCTGTCTCCACCCAAGAGGGAGCCAAGCTACCAGTGACTTGGGCCACACCTGCTTGGCCAGAAACACCCCAACCATGTTTACAACCCAGTACTTCAAGTGTGTTCACACTCACAATTGCTCATAAACCATAAGCTAAACTGCTTTTCGTCATTTATAGAGAGGGAGGCCCACTCTGGAAATTCCTTGGAAAGGAACTTTTGACATAAACCCTTAAAGAACTCAAGAGAAAGTTCTGGGATGGTGAGTCTTCAAGTAATTTGAAACACTCCTAAATGTTAGTGTTTTAGCAGGTGGAAAAAAGTACTTGAAAAAGGAACGCT
Source organism: Lophiomys imhausi (assembly GCA_907164525.1). Taxonomy (NCBI): domain Eukaryota; kingdom Metazoa; phylum Chordata; class Mammalia; order Rodentia; family Muridae; genus Lophiomys; species Lophiomys imhausi. The sequence continues at coordinate 574,043 of CAJQZJ010001058.1, forward strand.
TTTATAATCCTTGGCCTTTGTGGGGATTTCACCACCTTCCTGACCTTCCTGTTTTCCCTCTTACTGGTTTTACAAAAATACGTCAGGTTTTTTACTTGCTTAACTTGACCTCAGAAGCCACATTCATGTGCATGGGACATTGCAGTCGTCTTGTTCCTTTTGCTGTTGCTGTAATAAAATGACTCAACAAAAGCAAATTCAGGGAGAAAGGATTTCTCAAAGCATCAGGAGCTTGAAGCAGCTGGCCACATTCTATCTGTATGGAGAAGAGTTCATATTCAGAAGGAGAGAGCGATGGTATATGCACACTAGTACTCAGCTTGCTTCTTCCCCTGCCTAAGGAAGACCCTATCTCAACAACAAAAAGGACACGTCCGAGTATTTCTTAGATGTAAGGCAGATGAATTTGATCCAGTCATGAGAAGTAATGGAAGAAGAAGCTGGGGGGACCCATGGCCTTTTATTTAGATTTAGTTAATGTACTCATTACATACCTGTGCATGTCCAAAGGGAGCTAAAAGAAGGGGCTGAGAGAGATACTTGCATATTCATATTCATAACATTATTAGAAGTAGCAGAAAGTTAGAAGCCCCCGAGTATCCATGGATGGACACAAGGGAAGGAAATTGTGACACCTCCAACGCTGGTGAACCTTGAAGCTACTGTGGTATGCGAAGGCAGTCACAGCTGAGCAGGTGACTCACTCACTAGAGGGTCCTAGAAAAAGATACTGTTGCCAGAGTCTGCACAGGGAGGAAGTGGGGAATTTGTACTTAAGGAATACAGCAGTTTCATTTGGGGAGGGTGAAGCAATTCCAGAGGGGATAGTGATGGTTGCCCTACAAGAATGTACTCAACACCAACAGGACTGCTTACCTAAAATGGTAAATTTTAAATTTTATTTTTATTAACAATAAAATATTTAGGGTGATGATGCTGTTGGATCTCCAGCAACAGATTGTGTTGTATGCTGCCTCAATTTTCATTGTGAAAGTATCAGTAGTACTGTGAAAAGTAAAGAGCTAAAATGTAATTGCTGTACATTTGTGTTTAAAATTCTCAAATCTGTAGCCCCTTAAGTATATTTCCAGACTTAAGGTGGCTTTAGTTATAAGATAGAAAAACAAGACTACTGAAAAGAGAATGAAGAAAAGGCTTGTACAAGACATCTGCTTAGGACGGCCCATTCTGCTGGCCAAAGTGAGCAGTACTGGTTTTGCTACCGTCTCCTCAGCTTGGATTTATGCTGTATGGTAGTAACTACAGAGTTCCGTTAACCTCTTGGACCATGGAAATGGCTCAGTGGATAAAGGTGCTCGCTGGGCATGCCTGACAAGCTGAGTTCAATCTTCAGGAACCATGTAAAGGTGGAAAGAAAAAAGTAACTCCACAAAGTTGGCCTCTCACCCCTGCATGTTTGCTTCAGCTCTACTATCACCTATACTAATAAAAATTGAAAAAATTAAAATCATATTCATCTCCAAAGTCGTGAAAAATAGCATGTTATTTCTTAGGACATAGACATTCAGCATCCATGTCTTTGATGTAATAGCATACTGTTTTATTTGAGTATTTTGGTAATTCCTTTTTTTTAATTTTTTTTTTTCTGAGATGATTTCTCTGTGTAGTCCTGGCTGCCCTGGACTCGCTTTGTAGACCAAGCTGTCGTTGAACTCACAGAGATCCACCTGCCTCTGCCTCCCAAGTGCTGGCATTAAAGCCACACACCACCATGCCTTGCAAGTACAGACAGCTGTGAACTGCCATGTGGGTCCTGAGATTTGGACCTTGTTCCTTTGGAAGAGCAGCCAGTGCTCTTAACTGCTGAGCCATCTCTTCAGCCCAGTAATTCCGTTTTTAACAAACCTCAGGTATAACTGGTTCATTGGAAGGGCACTCTACTCGTTTTCTGTGTCATGTGTGAATGGCTTTCCTATTTAGAAAATGTTAATTTTGAAAAGGGTAATAAAACCCAAGACTGTAAAGAACAAAAAAGCCAAAATGTCTTTTTTTTTTAAAGACTATGAGATATTTTAGTGAATATGTTTGGTGGGGTGTGTGGCTCAGCCCAGGAGAAGCTCTCAGGAGTTCACAACCCACCCCTTGTCCAGGAGACCACAGTTAGGGGTGTGTTTGACCCCTGCTCCCATAGAGGATAAGCTACTTCTCAGTTACCATGTCTTCAAATGCCTCTGCGTTAAACTTGGTGAATCCCCAGTTCTTTGAGATGTGGATCTTCTGGTGGCCAGGGAACTTGAACTTGGTCCTGCAAAGGCATCCACCATAGGTTTCTTAATCTGCAGCTTGATGCAGGTGGACATGGTGGCCTGGGCATGTGAATCCTGGTCCCTGGCCCCTAAAGCTTCCTAAAAGCACTCTGCATACCTATGTGGTATCTCAGCTGGGGGCAGCATTGCTATCAGAGATATGAGTATCCACCAGAAAACTGGCTCCAACATACTGTAGGGCAACCCATACAAGCACCAGGCTGCATATACTACCCAGGAAGCTGCTGCTTATAACCTTGCAGACCAGGCCTAATGAGGAAGCTGGTCAACTTAGCTGGCTGCAGAGAAGTCACCTAAAAAAAGGGTAAGTTAAGTATTCATTTGTAGACACTAAAAACAGATTTTATTTCAAGGCTTCCTAGTCATATTTTTTGTTTGGATTTTGTTTTTGAGATACAGTCTCATGAAGCCTATACCTTCCAAGTCCTGGGATTACAGGTCTGCAACACCATGCCATCTTATACAGTGTTGGGGATAAAACCCAGGGCTTTGTTATGCTAGGCAAGCACTCTACCACCTGAACCACATGTCCAACCCTTGGTTTGGTTTATTTTGAGACAGGTTTCAGAAAACAGAGCTGTCCTTGAATTCAAGGCAGTCCTCTTTAGCACTAGGGTTACTGTTGTGAGCCAATACACATGGCCGATTTTTTAAAAAGTATTTACTTCTGGAGAAATGCCAAGTGATTTATGTAGATCGCCTGCCTTCAAGGCAGAAGAACATATCTCATGTTGACAAATAAGGACTGTGGATAGTGACTGCCTTCCAAAGCGTGAAGAACGGCCAAGAGGACAATCACAATAGATAAACCTGACATGCATGACCTCAGGTCCTCAAGGTTGACAACAGTGGAAGTGTGCATTTACTAGGATGTGATGAAAATGGTACTTCACTTAGGAAGTCTCTAAAAACTCAGAAAGTCATGAGAACACCTCAACAGATACAGCATTTATACCAAACATCTGAACAGTACCACCAAGAACTGCCATACTTATCAGAAACAAGGAACTCCAGTGGGTGGAGCACTAGATAAATCCCAGAGCTGGGATTTGTTCCCAGCACTAGGTAGGCAGAGGCAGATTGCAGAGTTCCAGGCATCCGAGGGCTACATAGTGACACCCTGTCTCCAAATACATAACACACACACACACAGAGCAACAACAAAAAGGGAAACTTCTGTCTCAGCAAAAGTTGCCCATGAAAAATTAAGTATTTTTAGCTGAGCTCCTAGAAGAGAAAAAGCCAAAGCCATTAGGAAAAAATATAGGAAATATGAGCAGAGCAGGGACATTAAGAGCAATATCAGGGCTGGTCCATCAGTTGCAGCAAATGTATCTTGTCAGGTGCTCCTGTCGGGAAGCTTTGGAGGCAGCGTGAGACCTCTGTAGGAGCTTCATGACGTTTCTACAGATCTGAAGTTGTTAACAAAACTTACTGGAAAACAAATAGCAAATGGATGATAGAAAAAAAATATTTTCTAAGTTATTTCCATTTTCAGACATTGTCCCTGCTCACTGGACTGGAAATCCACTCTGTATTTTTATTCCCCTGTCCAGCACATGATGACTCACACATTGTTGCTAGAAGAGAGCCACAGATGAGAAGGCCCGCCTGGAGCATTCCCCCATTTCTTTTGAGTTGTAATACATGCCTATAATGTAAAGTATGATCTTATGGCGCTCACCTGACTGAAAGGAGGAGGAGGGGATTATATCTTTATGTATTCAGACTATTCCTGCACTTTCACTTTCCATGAGCTTGTGGGATGAATAATGTTTAAAAGTGGGAAGAAAGGAGCTGGAGAGATGGCTCAGCCGTTAAGAGCACTGGCTGCTCTTCCAAAGGACCAGAGTTCAAATCCCAGCACCCACATGACAGACAGTTCACAGCTGTCTGTAATTGCCCGGCTTGGTGGTGTGTGCCTTTAAATCCCAGAGTCAGAGGCAGGCAGATCCCTGTGACCAGACAAGGTCACCCTGGTCTACAAAGTGAGTCCAGGACAGCGAGGGATACACAGAGAAACCCTGTCTTGAAAAACAAAAAAAGGGAAGAAGATGAGTTCTAACTTAAAAGATTCATGTCCATTTTCCACTACTGCCTTTGAAATGAAGTGCTAGAATTTCTGTGGTTCCTATTGATTAGGATAGTTTGTTGGTATACACCATTGGAAAGAGTGTCCTGGGATTGAGACAACATTGTGGTCAATTAGTGGTAACTTCCCAGAATGTTGCTGAAGTTCTCAAAGCTGTACATGAACAGTTCAGGAGTGCTGTTGCCATGATTCACCTCGTCTGTGACCACCTATGGTGTTGGGGCATCAGACTGAGAAGCAAGACTTCATGTCTGCTGGTTTCTATTAGAAAAAAGCAGCTTTAATACACCGGTTTGGGTCCCCAAGGAAGACAGAAGTTCCTGAATTTAACTGTTAATAAAGACCTGACTTCTAGAAAGGGATGCCTTTGGGAAGAGCAGAGCCCTTTGTTTTGTTGAGGGCATCAGTGGAGTTTTTGTTTTTGTTTTTATTTTGTTTTTCAAGACAGAGTTTCACTGTGTAGCCCTAGCTGTCCTGGAAATCACTCTGTAGACCAGGCTGGCCTTGAACTCACAGAGGTCCACCTGCCTCTGCCTCCCGAGTGCTGGGATTAAAGGCATGTGCTACCACCATCCAGTTGCATCGATGGATTTTGAATAACAAAGTTTAACAGTGGAATATATTTTGTCTAGACATAAGTCTTCCTCATTTACCACTGTCTCATTTCTGTGAAGAAAAAAAAAAATCTAGAACTGAGTGTTGTGGCTCAGGTAAAGCACTTTCTCAGCATGATTGTAGCCCTGGGTCTGGGAAGAACAGCCACCTGTCAAGTCCCAAACTTATTAAAATCTCATTTTTCTAATATGAAATTTGTCACTTAACATGTTTTCACCAGTCCCTTATGTAATCTATCTTTAACATGTTTTCACCAGCCCCTTATGTAATCTATCTTTAACATGTTTTCACCAGCCCCTTATGTAATCTATCTTTAACATGTTTTCACCAGCCCCTTGTGTAATCTATCTTTAACATGTTTTCACCAGCCCCTTGTGTAATCTATCTTGAACATGTTTTCACCAGTCCCTTATGTAATCTATCTTTAACATGTTTTCACCAGCCCCTTGTGTAATCTATCTTTAACATGTTTTCACCAGCCCCTTATGTAATCTATCTTTAACATGTTTTCACCAGCCCCTTATGTAATCTATCTTTAACATGTTTTCACCAGCCCCTTGTGTAATCTATCTTGAACATGTTTTCACCAGTCCCTTGTGTAATCTATCTTTAACATGTTTTCACCAGTCCCTTGTGTAATCTATCTTTAACATGTTTTCACCAGTCCCTTATGTAATCTATCTTTAACATGTTTTCACCAGTCCCTTGTGTAATCTATCTTTAACATGTTTTCACCAGTCCCTTGTGTAATCTATCTCTTTCTCTGTATATGTGTGTTTATAGTGAACTATTTCCACAAGGTTGTCTTTTGATCTACTGCCATTTGTGTGTACACACATACACAGTAAGTTTTTAAAGCAATGCTATATTAACTTATATTACTTATATTTGTGTGCTTGTGCATGCATGCATGGTGTGTGTGTGTGTGTGTGTGTGTGTGTGTGTGTGTGTGTGTTTTCTGAATTCACACCTCTATTCTTTCACTTAGTAGCAGTATGACTTGGGGACAGGAGCCAGCTCTCCAGTTGCTCCTGTCCCTCACACCCCTGCCAAAGGCCACGGTAATGTCTCTCACTGGGAGAACTGCTCTCAGAGAGCGTCAATTGAGATACTGTCATCTGAAAATTGGGGAGCCTCTGTCCTAAAAAGTGTACCTCTTAGCAGGGTTTGGGAAGCTAGGAGGAGAGAGGGAAGGAAGTGGGAGAGAGGCACCCTCTTGGTGGGGTGAGGATGTGAGGTTCCATGGGCACACGGCCTCAAGTGAATTCATGAAAGATGACTTGGGATGTAGGCTTTCTTTTCTTCCAGAGCTCACAGAATAGCGACCTGAGGCTGGGTGTGGACTGTGGTCCCTCAACAGAGCTACTAACTCCGTGTGTCCAGGACTGAGGCAGGTTATAAATGGCATCCCAAAAGAGAGCCCCGTGGCCAGACTAAAGGCTCACCATAGACAGAGGGTGTGCTCCACAGAGGCTTAGGCACCTTTGAACCTCAAGGTAAGCCAGCATTTTCATGCAGTTCCTTCAAGTGTTTTCTGCAACAGCTCTGAGTTCACTGTGGGTGATCACAGGGGGGAAGCAGCTCAGGGATGGGAGGGGTTGGAGCAAATGATCCCCTCCTCACCCCAAGCCACTCAGGCTTTGCCTCAACTGCAGAAAGAGCAAGCTCTGACCCAAAGAGTATTAAAGCAAAACAACTCAAATTGGGAAGACGTTAATTTGAGTAATTCTTACTACTCAAGGGTAAGAAGTCTAGATAGGCAGAACAGTGGAATCCATTGAAAATAGGTCGGTGTTTTTTATTCACTGAGTGAAACTCTAGACAAATTTATTCAGTGAGAGGAGAAAAAGACACACAGTCTTCAGACAGAGCTTGCATGCCAGCTTTTCTTCCTGGAGGAAGTCCCCTCACTCGCTGCTCCTAGATGCAAGGAACTGTGCAGCCCTGGAATTTCCAGGAACTGTGGACTTAAATACCCGATTCTCCTCTCTCTCAATAGGACAAATATCAACTCTGTAGGCCAGCAAGATAGCTCAGAGGTTAAAGGTACTTGAGGCTAAGCCTGATGACCTGAGTTCAGTAACCAGAACCCAGAGGGTAGAAAGAGAGAACTGTCTGGCACAAACTGTCCTCTGACTTCAACATGTGTGATGTGGCACATGTGTGCATGCACATGCAAACGCACACACACACACTAAATACATATAAAAGCTTAGAAAACAAACAAACAAAAAATCAACAACAACTTAGCAAGAGAGTAGAATCCAGTGGGCACACTTTGTCCAGAGGAGACTTGGATGAGTGTGGACAGGGAACTTAAAGTGTGAACACATAGGCTGTCATAGAGCAGTGGTTCTTACCCTGAGTGTGAACACATAGGC
>CAJQZJ010001058.1:587283-605607 GCA_907164525.1 Lophiomys imhausi
TATCTATCTATCTATCTATCTATCTATCTATCTATCTATCTATCTATCTATCTATCATCTACCTATCTGTCTGTGGTGGCTTATGGACCATGCCTTTCTATGCAGCACAGGGTTGTGGACTATGCCCCCATGGGAACTAGCTGGTTTGAGATTGAGCAAAATCGGGGCCCCAACAGTTTGGAAGGCTGGTGAGAATGTTCTCTCCCTGGTTTTTCACTATCCCTAAGGGCATATAAACAACCTTAGCTCTGGCTACAGCCCCGTAAACAGGACTCTCATCTCTCCTCATGCAGAGAGCTTCAGAACTTGGCCAGGTCCCATCCACAATTCCCACACTTCAAAAGAAAGGCAAGGACTGATTTGGGAGAGGGACCATGAGCCATTTGAGGAGCATGCCAGCAAAGATTTTAGGGAATCATGAACTTTGTGAAATAGGTTTTAATAAAGGTTTAGTAAATAGCGGCCTCAGAGTTATGATTTCACCTGAAGGAGTTTTTGCTGCTGCGGAGGGCGTTTTCTGACTGATGCAGCAGTGACATTGAGGACTGATCTCTCGACTCCTGCTGATCCGCCAGACCTCTCATCAGTATGAAAGCCACTCCCCTCCCCACAGCACCACCGGGCTCTCACCCAACCCCCACGGGACCACACCACGGCCAGAGGGTTTTTTTTTTACACTATATCAATCTATATTTTATCTCTACCACCCTGTCTCTGACAAGGTCTTACTCTGTAGCCCAGGATTCTCTGTCTCAGTGTCCCAAGTGCTGGGATTCTGGGTGTGAGCCACCAGCCTGACCCATAGTCTCTCTTGAAATAGAATTTCAGAGTTGTGAGAGTCTTGGAGAGCCACACTACCAGATTCTGGGCCTCAATTCTCTTTTAGTTAGCCAGCCTGTCCCACACATAGCCCATCCTGCTGATAGACAGCTTCATTGTCACTAAAGCACCACATTACTGGGAAAATCTTTGTATTGAACTGAAATTCATGCCCAGGTAAGTAAGTACTAGTGTGAGTTCTGCCTGCCAGGGCTCAGCAGAAGAAAATGAAACAGTCTTTCTCTTCAAATAGCCATTTACTTATGCTCAAAAGAAACAAGAGTTTCTCCTGTCCCAGGAGATGCATTCTTGAACAGGCATCTTCCCACCTGCTGTCTCATCCTGGCTACTCCACCAGCACTTCCTGGCTTGTTGGCACACTACCACATGGCCTTTCCTGTATTTTCAGTGTGATGCTGGGACTGTTTTTTGGCAATCAACTACTTTGCTGACTCACAGGCCCATGGTTTTTTTAGTGTAAACTTTGTTGATCTCTAGAAGGAAGCAAATAACCCACAGATGGAGCTGAGCACCACTGTTGATTAGAGAAACTACGAGTGACCCTTGTGGATACAGTCCCCCCCCTTTCTGTGCCCTCCTGCCACACAAGGTCATTATGACGATGAGTGTAATTAGGAGCCCACACATTTCACACATATGGCTTATTTAGCTTCCGGACTGTTTTCAGAGATGTTGTGTCTACTTTGTATTTGAGGGCTAAAGTCATAACTGACTAAGATTGTATAGATCACCATCCATGTTTGTCTGATTCTACATCAAGGAGGCTTGATGAATGCACTTAGGAGCTACCAAGGGGTATGGCTAGTCTGCAGCTTCTAATTTCATTCTTCCTGAGTCTTACTATGATGTTCCTCCTTCCTCCCTCTTCTTCCCCATCCTGTGCCTCCTTTCTTTGCCTTCTCCACATTTTTTTCAGCTTAAAAAAATTTTAAATGTCATTTATTATCATTGTGTGTGTGTAAGATGTGGGGGGGAGAGGTGGTGAGGTACACATCCCGTAGACAACTCTGTGGAGTCAGTTCTCTCCTTCCACCTATATGAGAGTTCAGGAGAGTAAATTCAGGCCACTAGACTTGAGTGGCAGGTGCCATTACACTGGTTCACCTCTTTTCTATTTTAAGACAGGGTCACAGTATCCCAGACTAGCTTCAAATTCAACATGTAATCGAGGATAATCTTAAACTCCAGCTCTGCTAAGCTTGCCTGCCTACTTCATCCAAACTAGAAGTTTTCTCACAGCCAGACTTGGCCATGAGTCTGATAAGCCTTAAAATAAACAGGATGCAAAAACAGATGAACTCACTCAGGGTTTTGCTGAGAAAAAGACAAACTTAAGGGACTGAGGGGAAAATAGGCCCGAGATGAAGTGTAAGATTGCAAGCTCCTGGTTATTCATGAAAGGGGTAAAGGCCGTGTTTCAGCCTTTACAAATATCAGCGCACTTGCCGTGCAAGGCTGCCACTCAACTTTGCAAGGTCTTAAAGCAAACTGTTCTTTTTTTTTTTTAAATAAAAGCATTTATTTATTTATTATGTATACAGTATTTGCTCTACATATATGCCCAGGCAGATCTCAATGTAGATGGCTGTGAGCCACCATGTGGTTGCTGGGAATTGAACTCAGGACCTTGGGAAGAATAGCCAGTGCTCTTAACCTCTGAGCCACCTCTCCAGCCCAGCAAACTGTTCTTAAAGCTCTTTCTACTCCCGAGTCTCCAGCGTTCTTCTTATGCTATAAAGATCACTGTTTCTCACATTCTTGCTTCTGTTCTTGCCCTCACTCCCCTCCATTTGAAACACAGCCTCACTATATGGTCCAGGCTGGCTTGGAACTCACAATCTGCATGGTTTAGTCCCGTAAGTGTATAGCTGTGCCTGGCTCCTACATGACAATTTTATGAAGAAAGCAGGTTAGGGAGCTGGCCCAGGAGCCCTGCTCAATTGGCAGAGCGCCTCCCCAGCATGCTGAGGCCCTGGGTTTGGTTCCCAGCACTAGAAAATGGCAAGGTGGCCTGTGGCTGTAATCTCAGCACATAGGGGCCAGAGGAAGGAATATCAGGCACTGAAGGCCAGCCATCGCTATATAGAGGGGTCTTTTGAGGCCAGCCTGGGCTGTATTACACCATGCTTCAAAAGCAAACAGAAAACCTGACCCAGATGGTAAAGCTAGGTTACTCCCTAAGTAACCCATGCTTTGCCAGCTATTCCTCTGATGGGGGGCCCTGCGTATATAAACAACAAAACAAAACAAAACAAACAAAAACCTCAAAATTACACATCACAGGGAAAAAATAATTCTGTTAAAGAAAAGGCAAATGAGCTGAGCAGACACTTCTCAAGGTCAAACACATGTAGACAGAAGTGCTCAACATTTTCGCTGTCAGGAAAATGCAGATCAGAACCCTGAGATTGCACTCACCCTACCCAGAGCAGTCATGAGGACTGAGGTGGGAAGGAGACCTAGTTAGGGTTTCACTGTTGTGAAGAGACAACATGACCATGACAACTCTTAAAAGAAAAACATTTAAATGGGGCTGGCTCACAGGTTCAGAGGTTCAGTCCATTATCATCATGGTGGGAAGCATGGCAGCATGCAGGCAGACATGGTGCTGGAGGAGCAGAGAGTTCTGCATCTTGATCTGCAGGCAGCAGAAGGGGACTGTTTGCTACAGCGGGTGTAGCTTGAGCCTTGGAGGAGACCTCAAAGCCTGCTCCCACAGTGACCAACTTCCTCCCCAAGAAGGCCACACCTCCTAACAGTGCCACTCCCTCTGGGCCAAGCATTCAAACACATGAGTCTATGGGGGCCAAACCTATTAAAACCACCACAGAAGGGAACAGGAACCCCTTATATACTGTTGGTAGAAATGTAAATTAGTGCTGACACTGTGAAAATCAGTATGGAAGATGCCCCAAAATCAAAACCAGAGCCAGGTTTGGAATTCCAGTACTCCAAAGCTGAGATAGGAGAGTCATGATTTTAAGGCTAGCTTGGGCTATATTATAAGCCTTTGCAAAAAAAAAAAAAATCCCAAACAAAAAGACAGGACATCATAGCCCACGCCTTTAAACTCAGCATGCAGGCATGCAGGAGGCAGAGGCAGGTGGATCTCTGTGAGTTTGAGGCCAGCCTTGGTCTACAGAGAATTCCAGGACAGCCAGGGCTACATAAAGAGATCTGTCTTTAAAAAAAAAAAAAAATTAAAGGGGGAGGGGGGGACTGGTAGTGCAAGCTTACCATCCTATCTATTGGAAGGATAAAACAAGAGGGTCACAAATTCAAGGCAGCTTGGGCAACTCAGTGAGATCCTACTTCAAAAGAAAAAGTAGAAAAGGCAGGTTAGGGGCTCAGTGGATGAAGTGTTTGCAGTACAAACATGAGGACCTTAGTTCAGATCTCAACACTCACAGAAAAGCCAGCACCTGGCCACTGCCCTGAGCCGTACTGAGTGACAAAATGGGACTTCTGTCCTTGGCTGTCTTGTCCTGTATAGCAATCAGTGTCACCAGAGTCTGCCTCTGGACTTGAGGGTCTGTCCTGGGTGGTGTGGGCTGACTTTAGTCTAGCTCACCTTCATCTTTATCATCACCCCAGGGTGCCTCTGTGGGCTGCAGTTGTTTAGCATTACATCACTCCCACTGGGGACTGTCAACATTTTTCTCTTGTTTCTCTCTTTGGGCTAAAGTCCATCTTTCTCTCTCTCTTTCTTCTTTTTCCCTTTAACTGTTTTTCTGACTCTCCTTCACCACCTCATGTATAGACGGTCTGTGTACTATGATTGTTCTAGTTTGTTTTCTGTTGTGCTGAACACATGACCCAAAGCAACTTGAGAAGGAAATGGTTCATCTCAGTTTCTGGGTCACAGTTCATCACTGAGTGACGTCAGGGCGGGAACCTGGAGGCAGGAACTGAAGCGAAGGCCACGGAAGAACGCTGCCTACTGCTTTCTATCCAGGCTCCTGATCAACTACCTCTCTCAGACAGCCAAGGCCCACCTACCCAGGGATGGTTCCACTCCCAGTAGACTGGCATTCTTACCTCAGATAGCAATCAAGAGAACACCCCACGGACATGGCCATAGTTGGATGGAGGCGGTTCCTTAACTGAGGTTCCCTCTTCCCCAGGTGTGTCAAATGGACAGCTGATGCAAACTGTGAAGTTAGATTACATTAACTTTTCCTCCTTAGGCTTCATGTGTACTTCATTTAGGGCCAAGGATCAACAAAGATGGAAAACAGGAAGTCTGCAGAAATTACTCAAGCTCAGCTATGTGGTCTTCTTGCTTCCTTCTTCTCGGTTGTACAGCTCAGATGTGGATACGTAAGGACCAGCATCACAAATGCCAAGACCTGTCTTGGCCACGCGCTGCCTGTGGCCGAGGTCCACCAGCTTCAGAATACATGAACTTATCTTCCACATCACAAGTCCAGGTGTTATTTAAGAACCACTAGCAGGATGCCCCACCAAATCACATTACTGGTCTTTGCATTGCATGGTGTCCAAGTGCTCACAAAGTCATTTTCATTCCCATCTTTCCACCTGTTCCTCCAAACAGCCTGGGGGTGTGGCCTGGACAAGACTTCTTTGCCTCCTTGTTCTATGCACTGGGAATCTGAGTATCAGGCTACAACCCTGAAGCCTAAGAGTCAGAGTTTGGACAGGCCCACTGGAGCTGAGTCCTGCCTGAGCACTTGGCTCTCTCTTCATTCCTCTCCTGTACAGTCCCCTGACAGCCTCTGTATCTCTGCCCTTGCCAACAACCTTTTGGCCACAAGCAGCCACCAGTCCATGGAGAGAGACACAGCAAAGCTGTTCTGGTTTTCAGGCTCTGCTAGCCAAGTTACCTGATCACCCGGACTTGCCACAACACAAGGGTGATGCACGTGGTCTCACTCCTCACCTTCACCAGAGAATCCAATCCACAGTCAATCTCCATTTTTTCTTCTGGGCACATGATCAGTTTTTTTTCTTTTCTTCTTTATTGTTTTTTAATTTTGTGAATTTCACATCATGCACCCTGTTCCCTTTCTTTTCCTACCTCCCCTCAGACCCACCCTCCACCCTTGCAACCTTCCTCCACATAAAAAAAAAAAAATCATTGCGGAAGCTGTAGTATGTCTCAGTGTACCCCACAATATTCTCTTTTGTCCACATGTTTTTGCTTTCAAATGTTCATTATAATGACTCCTTGGTCTGGTATGAGGCCTCTGGCTTCTGCTACTTTGTCAATACTGAAAGCTCACTGGGACTCCTCTCAGATATGCTGTTGTTGTCCTGTGTCATGGAGATCCTGTAGTTTTGGGTCTGTGGACCTAGCCTCTTCATGCATTCCAGCAGTTCATCCATGGGGTATATGTTGGTGTGGGCCAACTCAAAACCCTGGTTCTGGGGCTGCAACCTCCACTAGCAAGGCCTGCTCTCCTAAGTGCTGCAGCAGCCAAGGGGTTGGATCAACTCTCCTGCTTTTTTTTCTTTTTTCTTTTTTTTAAGATTTATTTATTATATATACAGTATTCTGTCTGTATGTATGCCTGCAGGCCAGAAGAGGGCACCAGATCTGATTATAGATGGTTGTGAGCCACCATGTGGTTGCTGGGAATTGAATTGGGGTCCTTTGGAAGAGCAACCAGTGCTCTTAACTGCTGATCCATCTCTCCAGCCCAACTCTCCTGCTTTCATGATCCCATCAGGGCCAATTCTCCCACCTGCTACCTGTGGTGAGGGCAAGAGAGTAAAGGGAATCTCTCCCTTAACAACATATTCACAAAGCAGACAAAAGGCAGGGCTGGCTCTCCCACACTCATTCCCTTAGGGTTGGCTCATCCACAACTCCCACACGCAGCGCCAACTGTAAAGTGCTGCCCTGGCAAGGTGCAGGGCCTGCTCTCCAGAGTGCTGCAGAATGTAAGAGTCAGGGACAGCACTCCTGCTCTTGTGATCCCCATGGGGCCAGATCTCTTGTCCATCACTGATGGGGGGTGCAAAGGGAGAGGATCTCTCCCTTGCCAACACCACCACAAAGCAGACAAAAAACAGGGCTGGCTTTTCCACACTCACACCCTCAAAGGTGGCTCACCCATAACCCCCTCATCCAGGGCCAGGCAGGGCTCCCCTCGTCTCTGACTTGCTTCCTGTCCTGGGTGCCCCTCTGGTGCTTGCCTGGTGCTGGACTGGTGGTCAACACAGGCTAGCACCCCTTCTGGACCTAAGTGCTGGGATTAAAGGCATGCACCTCCCCACCTGACTCTTAGTCACTTTTCTATTGCTATGAAAAGATGCCATGGCCAAGACAACTTATAAAAGAAAAACATTTACTTGGGGGCTTGCTTGCAGTTTCAGAGGGTCAGTCCATGACCATCATGGCAGATGGTGATGAACTGGTGTTGACATCTGGCTTGCTTTCCCCCACCCCCTGGGAATGTTAAGCTACTATTCATTCAGATGTTCATAGGTTAGAACACTGAATGTGGACATAGCCTCTCTCCTCTCTGGCACCTACTGGTTCATATGTGACACAGTAGCCACATCTGCAATGCCTCTAGGGGCATGTACATTATCAGTTTTAATCTTTGTCTTAGTCACTTTTTCTTTTCTTTTCTTTTCTTTTTTTTTTTTTTGGTTTTTCGAGACAGGGTTTCTCTGTGTAGCCCTGGCTGTCCTGGACTCACTTTGTAGACCAGGCTGGCCTCGAACTCGCAAAGATCCGCCTGCCTCTGCCTCCCAAGTGCTGGGATTAAAGGCGTGCGCCACCACCGCCCGGCTTTCTTTTCTTTTTTTGAGACAGGGTTTCTCTGTGTGTATTCCTGGCTGTCCTAGACTTGCTTTGTAGACCAGGCTGGCCTTGAACTCACAGAGTTCTGCCTACCTCTGCCTCCTGAGTGCTGCGATTAAAGGCATGCATCTCCCTTCCTGTTCTTAGTCACTTTTCTATTGCTCTATTGCTATGAAAAGATGTCATGACCAAAACTTATAAAAGAAAGACATTTACTTGGGGGCTTGCTTAGAGTTTCAGAGGGTCAGTCCATGACCATCAAGGCAGGAAGCATGGACATAAACAGGCATGGCACTGGAGAGGTAACTGAAAACTTACATCTGATGCACAAGCATATAGCAGAGAAAGAAAGAGAGGCTCAGCCTAGCCTCATGTCACGTTAGCCCATCAGAAGAGCTACACATTCAGTCATTTTCTCTAGGTGGCCAATAAATCAAGCAATTGCCCTGAAAACTTCCTGGGGGTGGTTTATGGCAGAACATCTGGCTTGAGGTTCATGCTACTCTTTGCCAATAAGGAGAAGCAGCTGTCTGCACTCCTGTCAGCTGAGAGGTACAGCCCTAAACCCCTCTGTATCACTAGAGCAGTGGTTCTCAACCCGTGGGTCTCGACCTCCTTGGAGGTTGAATAGCAGATGTCCTGCATATTGGATACTTGCATTATGATTCATAATAGTAGCTCAACCTGTGGGTTGAAATCCCCTCAAGGGTCAAATAGCAGATATCCTGCACATCATATATTTACATTATGATTCATAATAATACCAAAATTACAGTTATGAAGTAGCAACAAAATAATTTTATGGTTGGGGGTCAGCACAACATGAGGAACTGTATAAGAGGGTCACAGCATTAGGAGGGTTGAGAACCACTCACTGCTCTAGAGTCTAGACTCAGCCACCTATCAAGCTCTTCTCAATTCAAGAGGGGTAGGGTAGAATTACTACTTAAGCCTAGTAATTCAGCTCCCACCTGGGCAACCTGGAGAGACCCCTGCCTCTTTTTGTTTGGTATGTTTTGTTGAGACAGGATCTCAATATGTAACCCTGGCTAGCCTGGAACTCACAGAGATCCACCTGCCTCTGCCTCCCTAGTGCTGGGGTTAAAAGCGTGTGCCACCATAGATGACAAAACCAATCTCTTAAGAAAAAAAAGAATATCTCCTTGTAATGAAAACTATTTTATAGGATGCTGTGTATAATAGAGTACACCTGAGGTCCCATCACTTGGGAGGCCAAGGCAGGAGGACTGCCAGCCTCAGCTTTAACCTGGACTACATAATAAGACTTTGCCTCAAAAATATTATTATGTAAGTACAATGATATAGTATGGGATAGTTTAGAAATGTCTTTTGCTCACATAGCAGCATTCCCTTAACAGTTATCCAAATTGTGGTGTAGGTTTATTTTGTTACTATCTGTTTTTTTTTTTTTTTGGATTTTAACAAGCCTTGGCCTGAATTGTACAATCCTAGCCCATCTAAGCTAGCTCTTAATTCTATTACCCAAATATGACCCCATATATACATACGTCCCCTTGGACTGCCACTCTCCATGATATGCCGATGTTCCTGGCCATGTGGAATGAGGTTCCTTTTTCTAACCCATGGTGTGTGCCTCCTTCCTGCTGCTCCTGGCTGGAATGAATTAATCCTCTGGCTAAAGCGCAGGCTTCCTGCTCTAATCCCAGGAAGTCCCACCTTTCTCTGTCTTTGCCCAATCTCAGGCCTCAGCATTTTATTTAACCAATCAGATTTCAATGTAAGTAACAGACAGCAAGCAGGACCAATTAATTAACATTTAGAATGCTTAACACTACCCCAACAATTTCCTCCTTTTGTCTAAAAAAAAAAGGCTAATTTTTTTTAACTCATATAGTAAAAAAATAAGAACAAATATGAAACAATCAAGAAAACCATATATAAAAGTTATACACATAATGTTTAGCCTATTTGTATCAGGCAATCTTGAAGAAAAAAATCATCTATCTTGCTGTATCTAAAGTTCTGAACCAAAATAATTTCTATCATATCCTATATTTATAAACCTAAAGATTTTATTTAGACTTGAAAATATCCTTTTAAATCCTAAACAACTCAAGTCCAATTGAAATTTTATAACTATTATGCCTTCAGCCCCATCAAAGACATAAGAAGGGATAAAGTTATTATTTGGGTGAGTAGGAAGCACAGGAGAGCAGCTTCCAAAAAGAAATATGACAGTTTGTTGCCTAGACAGTCCCAAATATGTCTTGATATTGTTGGAGCATCATCTTCAGCCTTCTGGCCAAGCATTTCACAGACTAAATTGTATAGCAGGAAATAAGGATTTTCCCATTCTGTCTCTGCAGAATCAGGACATCGACTTACCTGCATTTAATCTCTGGTCCATCTTTGGACTGTACATAGTCTGTTGAGAGATCAGGGACATTTTTGCCCAGTACGAATCATCTCCTGATGGGAGATTTCTCTTTGAGGAATTATCTCCTGATGGGAGATTTCTTTTTGATGCTCATTGTCTTCTTCCAAGTCAAATGGGAGCTGTCAGGAGCTGACTGTCTTAAGTCAAACAATTCTTAAACTATTAAAAAACATCTTTATATGCCATTTTCTATATGCCTCTGAGGGTTTTGAAGACATCTACTATTTTATTTATAAATTTATCTATCATCTATCTATCTTTGAACAAGCAAACTGTATATTTTTATCCATTTATTATCAGTGTAACCTAGTATTTGACATGACCAGGAGCTTGACTGGCCAGTCAATTTGTATTACCCAGACTCCTAAATAGATTGCAATAGCAACCCATAAAAGGATCGGAAGTAAACCTATACTTTTAAATGATTTGTACAGGCACAATACCTTATACAAGAGTTGAAATATACATATTATGTGTCAAAATATAAAATTCTATACTAATGAATCAAACTTAATCTTATTTTTTGTATCAATATACAAAATTATATACCAATGTATCAAAAGATAACCTTATTTAAAGAATAACAATAATTTTAAGTTTCAGAGCAGATTCAATAATCTATCCTTATATCTTATCATTTCTATATTATATAAATATATTCCCCCTCTTTTTCTTTTCAAGTCTTTTCCCACTATATAAGAAAGAAAGAAGGATAGAGAAAAGAAAAAGAGATCTCCAAGTCTAACTTTTCTACAACTTGCTTAACAAGATCATATATCAATTTGTAACCATTACCTCTAAACAACATTTATAACACATCAAATAACCAAAGAATCATCCACCCCATTTTTTGTGAATGGGATGTCGCTCTCTTAAAACTGCTTCCTGCTGAATTGGGATGCAGAAAACCTGTTTAGGGGCCTAAATAAAATGTAAAACAAATGGTTAAGCAAGTAAATTGTACATTTGTTGTCCAGTCTCTATGTGCTCAGCAATTTGAATGTTCTGAGCAATTTGTAGTTCAAAGCTGGACTTTGGTACGAAAGTTCAGTCCTTGAGGCTGGGCCATCTCAGCAAGCTGTTTGAAGTTGTTCTTGATGCAGATTTTTGAAGAAACAGCTATTGAGGCAGTCTATGAGGCTGGATCATCTGGGTTACTTGTCTTTTCTTCTTTGGAATCTGGTCCGGTTCTGAAAATATATAATTTCTCACAAGTAACATATAGTTCTGCAGTTACCAAAATGCCTTGGATGTGTGGGATGCACAAATCAATTAAGGAATATTTTCTGTTCTTTGAACAGCAGAAAGACATTTGCAAGTCTCCATCCATGCCATATAAAAACATGAGATATAATAGTATTACATATATATGCTATATATAATCTATTTTAAATTGAAAATACAGCATAAGACTGTAGGGAGTTTAAGTATTCTCAACAGTTGACATATATTTATTAATTAAAACAGGTTTATTCTGTGTTGTTCTGGCTTTTTGTACATTAGGTTGGCCTCAAACTCAAAAGAACCAATCTGTCTCTGTCTTTGTCTCCCTTGTTTTGGGATCAAAGTTTTGCATTTATATATTTTTTCTTTCCTTTTCTCCTTTCTTTGGAGATTTAATTTCTATGTGGATATATCTATCCTTATTGAGACAGGGTTTCTCTTTGTAGCTTGGGCTGTTTTGATTTGCTCTGTAGAGCTCTGTAGATTCAGATTGGCCTTGAACACACGCGGAACCTGTTCTTCCCTTGTCTCCCAAGTTTTGAGATCAAGGTATAAACTTAAATAATTGAATTACCCTTATTAAACAATAACATTAATTAAATCATTTTTTGTATTAGTTTGAGTTCCAATTCTCCCATGGAAGCTTCATTCTTAAGGAGATTAGTGTAAAATAGCATATCAGCTTTTCTTAACTGTTGTCTGTGGGAAGCATGCAGTTTACATGTTCCCAAGCCTAACTCTGGGTTCTTACATTGGTTAACAGAATATATCTCTTTCTCTTTCTCTTTTTTTTTCTTTTTTTTTTTCTGGAGACAGGATTTATCTGTGTATCCTTGTCCTGGACTCACTTTGCACACCAGGCTAGCCTTGAACTCACAGAGATTAGCCTGCTTCTGCCTCCAAAATTATGGGATTAAAGGTGTACACCACCACAACCAGAGATTAACATATCTCCTTCAGGGCAAAATGTCTCTTGAAACCAGTACTCCAGTGGGAGCCCCACAACTAAGGAGACTGGCTTGTGAGCCCTTTCTCTTCACAAAAATTTAAGATTATGTGCATTTATCCATTAGATCAGTAAGGACATTATTAAACTTAACATCAAGGAAAAATGTGTCATTTTTGAATTCTAGACTGTCTTTGGTAAGCAGCCTTGTCTTATCAGCAGGTTTCCCGCCCTGCCTTCATTGTTTAAACCAGGCTGGTCTAGAATCCAGAGATCTGCCTGTTTCTTCCTCTAATGTGATGGGATTAAGGGATTAAGGGTGTGTGCCAGTACCACCCTGCTCAAATATTTCACTTAAATCCCAGATTTTAGTAACTCTGTAACCTTGAGAGCAACTTTGAACTGTAGTGACAATTCGAAATTGGCCCAAAATCTTCAAAAATCTCTTATGTTTTAGCAATGTCAAACCTGAAAAATATCCTTTCTGCCTCCCAATATAGGAAAATCAAAGACATCTAAACAAAAGTCAAGCAAAGAAACAATATTACCAGAGCCTTGGCATGTCTAACCATGCCATCCCATGCTGCAATTAAAGCTTTGTTCATTATTCCTTGAGATCTAGCTGTGATTGTATTTCATTGGTGGACCCTTCCCAGAAAGTCCTGAGAAGCACCTCATAGCCAGGGAGCTCTTAGCTCCAGCTGCCATCAATTTTGCCTTATTTATCGGGAAAGGCCTCCCTCTTTCCTTCATTATCATTGTTGGCAATTTAGCATTCCATCTGTAAATTCTTTCCTTCAAGACTATCCTAGTCTGAACTTTCTCAAAAACGATACACAGAACCACAATTGTCAGGGTATCAGTTGCATGCTAAGAGGAACAAACTCAATTGGAAAACAAACATGTTGAGGCATTATGAATTCCTCCATTTTTAATCTAGGCAGTTATTTCTGCTCTCAAGTTCTGTTTAGAAGGCTGCCAGCTTTTTAGTACATAAGGAGAGCTAAGCCTTAGCTCTCAGTCTTTGCTGCAAGGCAACAGCTTTTGTTAAGGTAGCCGCACCTTTGAAATGCATTTGAGTCTGGTTCCCTGCTCTTGGGCTAGGAAACTAGCTTTCACCAAGGAATTCTCACACTGTAAGCATGGATTCTAATTGCCAAACGCTGGGTGCCATTTGTAAAAAAATATAGCTAATTAAACTATTTAACCAGTATTTAGATTATTGTTAATTGGTTTGGCAGTTGTTAATATTTAAGCAGCCATTACAAATGAGTACACAGACACCATGTGGATTTTAACAAGCCTTGGCCTGAATTGTACAATCCTAGCCCATCTAAGCTAGCTCTTAATTCTATTACCCAAATATGACCCCATATATACATACGTCCCCTTGGACTGCCACTCTCCATGATATGCCGATGTTCCTGGCCATATGGAATGAGGTTCCTTTTTCTAACCCATGGTGTGTGCCTCCTTCCTGCTGCTCCTGGCTGGAATGAATGTTACTATCTGTTTTTTAATCTAAAGTCTATACATTTAAATATTCACTTTTTAAACATTTCTGTTGACTATTTCAGTAACCAAATTCTAAACCAGGATCAGAGAGGGCAAGTAGGCCATTTATGAGCCAGGACACCATGGGATTGTCTGGAACTCTGTCTCCTCTACTTTAGAATAGGTAGAGCAGCCAGATGTTTATTGCCCATCACTGTACTTCTACCATTCCTGGATCCTCATTACTGATGCTAGGTAGTGCATGTGTTCCTTGTCTTTTTATTTTCTCCCTCTGGCTGGGGATGGGATACAGGATCCCACATGTACTAGGCAAGCGTTCTGCAGCTAAGCTGCATCTCCAGCTGTATACAAGCATCCTCTGTAGCCACAAAGAAACTTCAAGCCCCAGCATTTGGGGGATGGAGAAAAAGAGAATATCCAGGGCTGAAGAGAAGGCTCAGCAATTAAAAGTGCCTGCCACTCTTGCAGAGGACTGGAGTTCAGCTCCTGGCACCCACATTGGGGGCTCACAACCACCTCTAACTCCAGGTCCTGGAGAGTCTTACATCCTCTTCTGGCCTCATATGAACATACACGCATACACATAAATAAAAGTAAAATATTAAAAAAAACCGTTAAATTCAATTATTAACCTTTTGTGGAAGTGCCTGTCCTTCATACTGTCCCTCAGAGATTGGCTAACTGACACCAAGTGGAGAACCTGCAGCGGGCTCAGCCAGTGGACTCTTCTCTTGTGGATCCCTAAGTCTTTTCTCTTGGCTTGTCCATGACAGTCATCCACAAACAGACTTGGAGAGGTGATGCCCATGTCACGTAGGACCAAGGGCAGCTGATAGATGTGTACTGGGAGGAGAGTTCGGTGCTTTGTAGGCCAAGAGCAGGAATTAATTTATGCAACATGGTCCGGAGTGAAAAACCTCTCTTCAGTCAAAGTTCTCAGAAGGGGACTTGATTTGACAGGAATATGGGCCTTAATGGACCCCATCAGAGACAACTGTTCAACAAGGTTGTTCTAAGGAGCAACATTAATAACCAAGAAAATGTTTGGCCAACTATACGCCCTATATAAAATACTAGCATTTCACAAAAGTCACCTGATTTACCATGAAGTCAGTCCTTCACTAAGTAGCTTTTTGGCTATGTGCCACTAGGAAAGGGAACTTCTGGTGTGTGTGTATGGAAATTTTAAATGAGAGGTCAGTTTTCCATCACTAAGGAGGCTAGATGTAAAAAAAAAAAAAAAAACAAAAGTGCGTGTGTGTGAGAGTGTGTGTGTGTGAGTGTGTATGTGTGTGTGTGAATGTATGAGTACGTGTGTATGAGAGTGTGTGTGACTGTGCATGTATGTATGTGCACGATCTCCCTCATTGCCTGGTCACTGTGAAATTTCTGTTGGAAAAACAGACTTAGGCCATGACCACTGTTTTGTCAAGGGTTACAAATAGCCATTACTCAGAAACAATCAGTCACCAGGCATATCCAGGGCTTTAGGCTATGATACAGCCAGAAAGAAACATCACGTAAGAACAGCTTAAATGTTGCTGGCTTGATCCTCAGACTTCACATTTGAGACACACTAGACTTTGTCTTTGGATCTTACAGTTTCCCTCCTCTTTGGTTAGTTTTTGTTATTGTTTTAGATTTATTTATTCTATCTGTGTGCCTTCATGTATGTATGTGTACCACATGCATGCCTGGAACCTGCAGAGGTCAGAAGTTGTTAGATCTCTTGGGAATAGCGTTATAGATGGTTGTAAGCAGAGCTGCCACTGTTAACCAAAGAGGGCAAGTGTCTGAGAGGAGAAGCCAGGAACAGATGTTCCTCAGAGTTTCTGAGAGAAACTTTCTGCCCACACTTCCATTTCTATTCTTTGAAGCCCATGCCAACCTTCTGACCTCCAGAACTGCAGCAGCAAGTACTTACAGTATGACTTATATTATATTGTAATATAATAAATGTTGTAAACGCATAAGGGTACCAAGTGGGTGGTAATGTACTAAAGTGTAAGCCTCAAATGGAGTATCCAGCCTCAATCATAGGAACGAGAGGAAGGCACGAATGGAAGCCTGGCTCACATGCGCGCCTGATAAAAAGCTGCCAGGGCCACAGCCTTGCCCAGAGGCCACCACAGAAAATAATCCTGCAAGAACATCTGCCCAGCAATTGCATGTCCAACTTTCAAGTGGACCTGTGCCACCCTTGTTGTTGATGCTGTAGCCATATAGCTAACTAACTGACTCAAAGCAGTTGGTGGAAACCTCCTCCTTTGTTTCCAGCAGTGTCCTCCAGCCTTGGCCTTTTCATCAAGCACACAGCTTAAGGCAGGTTTGTGTTTCTATTGCCATATCCTACCCAGTTGAATAGTAAATGTTGGAGGATCTGTCTTTTTGTTGTTTAGGTTTTGAGAATTGGAAGCAGCAACTGGAATCTAATACAGAGGGTAAGCACAGAGGGAAGGAAGAAGGAGGAGAAAAGGGAGGTGTGGGGAAAGAAGAGAAGAGGAGAGGAGAGAGATAAGACTATCATAAACTCAAGAAGGAAATGACCCTGTTGGAGAAGCTGAGTCAGTGTCCAAAGAGACCATTATTCCCTGTCATTCTGGAGCAAAAGTAGCTGACAAGTTAGGTTGATGCCTAAAATCCCAGCACCTGAGTGGTTAAAGAAGGATTGCAAAATGAAGGTTGGTCTGGGCTACAAAAATGAAGAAAGGAAGTGAAGGAGGAAGAGGGAGACAGAGAGAGAGAGAGAAAAAAAAGAAAGAATTGCCAGTAAGGTCAGACTTAGAAAGCCTCGAACTTCCCAGTAGTGAATGGGAATTTTGGAGTAAATCTGGAGGAATAGGATATGACATAAACCCTTGTGTGAGACCCTGTCTCCAAGATTCACAGCTTCCCTATACCATAGATTGCTGTCTGCAAATGAGGTCAGTCAGTTTCTCAACCCAGAGGCACTGTGAGGATTAAAAAGCACTTGCCAGACACCTCACAAACATCCTGACATATATTATCACTAAGAACAAACAGCATCCACTCAGTCTGGAGCATTTGAAAACAAGGACATTGAACTGGAGAGATGCATACTTAAGTTTAACTCAACAATTAAGAGTGCATGCTGCTTTTCCAGAGGACTCCAGTTCAGTTCCCAGCGTTTGTGTTGGGTGACTCACAGCCTATAACTAGAGCTCCAAGGGAAGCTGATGTCCCTGATCACTGTACAGGCACCTGCCCTTTTGTCACATACCCAAACCTAGACATAGACACATAATTAAAATCAAAATAAAACAAAGGCATTACAAATATGATATCTATATCATATCCCCTAGTCCAAGACTCAGGAACCATCATGGAAGAGGGGTGAAAAAATTCTAAGAGTCAGAGGTCAGGGAGAACTGGAGAGGAACATTTTGTTCTTGATCTTGCAGGCCCACCCCACCCATGAACTCATAGCACCTGTGGTTGCCTGCAGAAGACCTGCATAAAGTCAAGCCAGTCAACACTCGAGCATGGAGGAGGGGGACTCACCAGCCCCGAACACTAGCTGAAGAACTTGACAATTGATGGCTTCTAAGGGAGTGACAGTTTTCTTTAAGGTGTGGTCCCTGGTAGGCCCACCATACTCCAGTGGATGGCCCCACGTCCATAGCTATATGAGAAGCAGAGATTGGAAAGAGTGGACAATAAAAACAAAAAGAGGCCAGAAAGTTGGGAGGGGTAGGGAATGGAAGTGGATCTAGGAAGAGTTAGGGGGAACAGTGTGGGGTGAATACAATCAAAATGCATTGTAAGCATGTGTGAAATTCTCAAAAAAATTAATAAAATGTTATATTCAAAATAATAGAACAAGCCAGGAATGGTGATATATATTTTTTAATCCTAGCACTCAGAAAGTAGAGGCAGAGAGATCAAGGCCAGCCTGGTCTACATATCAAGTACCAGATTGGACAGGGATACAGGACAGGGAAACACAGTGGGATTGTTTTGTTTTGTTTTTTGTTTTTCAAGACAGTGTTTCTCTGTGTATCTCTGGCTATCCTGGACTCACTTTGTAGACCAGGCTGGCCTTGAACTCATAGAGATCTGACTGTCTCTGCCTTCCGAGTGCTGGAATTAAAGGCATGTGCCACCACACCTGGCTACACAGTGAAATCTTGTCTCAAAAAGTAATAATAATGAAACAAGAGTGTTAAAGGACCTCTGTTCTCCACACTGCCTCCATCATATACCGAGGCTGTTGTGAATGGAGGCAAAATTAGAGAAAACTAGCCCTGGATGGCTAAAAGACTAAAAAAGTGAACGTCTCAAGGGACAGGGAGTTTTGACATAAAGCTATTTGGGCATTTTCAGCATTGACCTAACACAAACTGAGAAATTGGGTCCCTTTGTTAAAGTATTGAGAATTTCAAAATAGCTCTGAAAGAGCTGTTACCCAAGCTTGGGCCTTGTGAGCACAGTGTCCAATTGCATAGGTCACACACGCAGCCAGCTAGGTAAGAAGTAGACTCTGCCCAGCATGGCAGGACTCACCTGTACTCTTAGGGCTGAGGGAAGGAGGGAGACACATACACACACACACACACACACACACACACACACACACACACACACACA
>CAJQZJ010001058.1:605617-640207 GCA_907164525.1 Lophiomys imhausi
ACACACACACACACACACACACACACACACACACACACACACACACATACACAGAGAGAGAGGTGGGGGGCAGAGACAGACTTTAACTCAACAGTAAGAACTAGAACTCGAGAGAACAACCAAAGAAATGATGTAAGAGAGAACACAGTGATAAGCCAGTTAGAAAAAGATCTCTGTGGTCTCTTGGGTTCCCGGTGTTTTCCCCAGAGTGGAAGGCCACTTTATACAAGGGCGGGGAGGGCCCCAGCTCTAACTGAAAAAGTGAAAAGGTACATTGAATGATCTCTAGAAATATTTCCAGTTCTAAGACAGTAATTCTATCAAGTATTTTAAGGAAAAAATTTGAGTCTCCAAACTTTTCTGAAAACTAAATTAATGGAACTTTTGAGCAGTATAGTTCACACATATATATGTACCTGCCTGTTTTCTGATAATCATGCTTCTGGTAGATAAATATTTTTTTGTTGTTGTTGTTGTTTTGTTTTTGAGACAGGGTTTCTCTGTGTAGCCTTGGCTGTCTTGGACTCTCTTTGTAGACCAAGCTAGCCTCAAACTCAGAGATCTGCCAGCCTCTGCCTCCCAAGTGCTGGGATTAACGGCATGTGCCACCACCACCTGGCCTATATTTTTAAATTTTAATTACATCTATTTATTTATTTTGTTGTATGTGGGGTGTTTGTGCCTATATTTGTATGTGTGCCATCACATACATGTTTAAGTCAGAAGACAGCTTAACAGGTCCATTCTGCCCTCTCACCCTGTGGATCCCTAGGACCAAATTCAAGTTGTCAACTTTGGCAGCAGGAGCTACCCACTGAGATGGCTCACCACTCCAGCATTTGATATATTTAGGAAGCCTCTCTCTCTCTCGCTGTCTCTCTCTCTCTGTCTCCCTCTCTCTCTGTGTCTCTCTCTCACTGTCTATCTCTCTGTCTCCCTCTCTTCCTCTCTCTCTCTCTCTCTCTCTCTCTGTGTGTGTCTCTCTCTCTGTCTCCCTCTCTCTCACTGTCTATCTCTCTCTGTCTGTCTCTCTCTCTCTCTCTCTCTCTCTCTCTCTCTGTGTGTCTCTATCTCACTGTTTCTCGTTGCTTCTTTTTTTCCTGAGACAGGGTTTACATGTGTATCCCTGGTTGTCCTGGACTCACTTAGATCAGGCTGGCCTTGAAATCACAGAGATCCATCTGTCTCTGCCTCCCGAGTGCTGGGATTAAAGGCATGTGCCACTATGCCCAGTTTTCTCTCTTTTTAAAAAATGTTCCTTTATTTATTTTTTAAATTTATTTATTTTTATTTTATGTCCATTGGTGTATTGGCTACATGTATGTCTGTGCAAAGGTGTCAGATCCCCTGGAACAGCAGTTACAGACAGTTTCAAACTGCCATGTGGGTGCTGGGATTTGAACCCGGGTCCTCTGGAAGAACAGCCCTGCTCTTAACCGCTGAGCCATCTCTCTAGCCCCTCCTTTATTTATGTTTATGTGTATGGGTGTTTTGCTTGTATGTATGTCTGTGCATCACATGCATGCAGTACCTGAGTAGGCCAGAGGAGGGTGTCAGGTCCCTTGGGACCAGACTTAAAAAGTTGTAAACCATCAAGTGGGTGATGGGCCTCAAACCTATATCCTCTGGAAGAGCAGTCAGTGCTCTAAACCTCTGAGTCATCTCTGCAGCCCAGTATAGTTTGTTTCTTTTCATTCTCTCTCTCTCTCTCTCTCTCTCTCTCTCTCTCTCTCTCTCTCTCTCCCTCTCTCTCTCTCGTCTATTGACAGGGTCTCTATGTACTCTGGCTGGCCTAGAACTCACATAGATCCACCTGCCTCATAGCTTCTTTCTTAATCTCTCTCCATTTTTTCTTCCTTTCTTTTACTAATTATTTATCTTAGCACACAAGGTAATGGGTTTTATTATGACATTGTTCTAATTTTTAAAAGAAATTATTTATCAAGTGTGTGTATGCTTGCACATGAGCCGTGGAACACGTGTACAGGCCAGAGGACAGTTTACAGGAGTTGATTCTTTCCTTCTGCCACAAGGGTCCTGGGGATTGACCTCAGCTTGTCTGGCTTGGCAGCAAGTACCCTTACTTTCTGAACTTTCTTGTCAGCCCCACCATGGCATTTTCATTCTTTTCTCAATCTTTAAAAATATGTATTTAGTTTTTTTATGACTATTGTATTGCTTAAGAACCCTCTAATGTTTGTGAGTTTTCATGACTACCTAACATTCCATTGAGGGGACATAATGCAATTTATTACTCCCTAGGTACTTAGTGAGTCAGTTCTTTGCAGTGTTTTGCTATTACAAAGAGCAGTGCCCTAGATTTATTTTCACCCACAGCAGCTCCATTTTGCTCTTAAAAAGTACTCTTTGCACCCCCCCCAAAAAAAAAAAAATTAGTGCTCACTTGGTCTCAAATTCCAAAGCTCACTGGAGTCACTGGGGGAGGAGATTCTGTTGGAAAGACTCTGCCTCAGTTCCCTCCCTGGTCTGACTTTCCCCAGACTGACAGTCTCCGCTCACTCCCAGTTTCTTCCCTCTTAAAACTTTGGTCCCTGAGAGGCTCCAACTGCTTTGAAGCTGGCCACCCAGGTCTATACTAAACAGTTGGGAGGCAACACTGCCTACCAGAGATTTTTTTTTTTAAAGTCTTTTTTTTTTTTTTTAAAGATTTATTTATTATGTATACAGTGTTCTGTCTGCAGGTATATCAGCAGGCCAGAAGAGGGCACCAGATTTCATTATGGATGGTTGTGAGCCACCATGTGGTTGCTGGGAATTGAACTCATGACCTCTGGAAGAGCAGCCAGTGCTCTTAACCGCTGAGCCATCTCTCCAGCCCCCCTACCAGAGATTTTTAATGTTTGGTATCAGATTTCTGACAAGGGCAAATCCCCAGTTGTTGTGACCTGGGATTTTCTGTGTAATGGTGAGGCAGGGCTCCTTAGTGTCTGCTGCATTCTACTGCACACAGGCACAGTGCTAAGACCCAGCTCCTCTGAACTGTTGTCTGCTGCTCTGTGGGGAGAGTCTAACACCCAGACCTGTGAAGGCACACACCAAAGTTTCTTGCGTGTGTTAGATCTTAGAGATCCATTTTTCCTTTTGTTGTGGACACACATGCACCAGTTACTAACTATTCTACGTTTCCAATGCAGTATCTTTGAAAACATATGTACTGTTATGTAAACATCACCCCTGCCCATCTGCAGAATTTTTTACCCTTCCAAACTAGTTCTTGTCTTTTAATTACCATTTTCATAATTCTTTCAGATACAGCTCCTGAGTCCATTGTTTGGAGAAATATGCAGCTATTCCTCCAAAAAAGAGAAAATGATGGTTGGACACTCCAAGTATGTAGTGAAAATGCCACTAAAAATTACCCTCATTTTTCTGTTTTGTAAATGTGTATGTCTGTGTGCTAGTGCCCATATAGGCCAGGAGAGGGCATTGGCTCCCTGGAAGCTGGAAATACTTAGATAATTGTGAGCCACCTGATATGGTGATGTAGGTGATAGGAACTGAACTTGGGTCCTCTGCAAGACAGCAAGTTCTCTTAATTGCTGAGCCATCTTACCAGTCCATCCCCCAATAGCAAACTCTTCAGTGGCACAGAACACTGGTGTGCATTATTTTATATGTCCTCGTCCTGCTGCAGCCCTTCTGCTTACTTTGTTGTTGTTGTTCAGAGTTGACAGATTCAAGTACTCATGCATGTCAGTATGTGCTCTACCACTGAGTTACATCCCCTTCTCACTGGACCGAAGTATGGGCTGCTCACATCTCTGATCTTACTGAGAGAGTGCACTCAGGGTGAAGTCTTCTCATCCAAGGATATTTCCCTTCCATGACATCATAATATATAATATATATTTTAATAATATTATATTATTAAATATAAATAATATTTATAATAATAAATAATTTATTATATATTTTGTGTATAATATATATATATATATATATAAAATCAGACTTCATGGTTCAGAGAGTCTATTTCATACTCTTTCAGGTTATAGAATGGGAAAGCAGGATTCCAGGTTTGAAGTCAGTGCCTGGGCTCCATAAGTAAGGGCCTACAAGAATTCTGATGGCTGATTCAGTTTACTAACACCCACCTCATCACATAGGATTTACAATAATAGCATAATGTTGTACAATGTGGCAATTTTGTAAACACCAGAGTGGAGAATGAGTTAATGACCCCTTAACTTTTACTGTAATAGTCCTAAAATATTTGCTGGTATTACTAAGGCAATTTTTAAAAATGATAGAGAAGCCATTAAGAGAAAATGTGTACATTTTTGCTGGTGCTTCAGGGCTTATAGAGAAACATACTGTACCTAATTGCCTTGATTACTTTTTTTTTAAGTGAAAAATACCTTTGCCAAAGACTTCATTTTAACAAAAATCACAAGAAGAAAGCTTTTGTGGGCTCAAGCTGCTCCTCTCTCCCCAACACACACCTTCCTAACAGCTACAATAGTGTCTCTGTCAGGCAATCTTCCCATTAAATTAATGGCTACTTTTTTGGATTAGACACTCACCTTCCATTTGGCAGTCAGAGCCATTTCCTGTCACTGATTTGAAAAGAAAACTACTCAGGATAACTGAAGAAGTTCCTATGACCATCTTTTGTGTCTTTCCTGGCCATTCTTTTTGAATAGGATTCAGACAGTCTACTTGTGTTCTTACATATTGAGTTGTGTGTCTTTTTTTTTTTCCCTTCAACCTGATCCCACTCCAAAGGTGCCACCCTAGTCCTTCCCCATCTATGCCACCCTGAGCCCACTTTGCCCATTTCCCTGCCCCAGGCTACCATCCCAGCCCATTCCCTCAGTTCTGCTATTCCTGAATCATGCAAATCTGATATGTTCAACTTACATCCATCATGACCCATGCTGTGCGCCTTGCTTTTTCTCTGTGTGCATTCCTTTTCCCTTCACCCATCCTGAATATTTTCAACCTTAGTTGCAAACAATATCCAGTTTATTTCTTCTAAGGTTTTCCTGGCAGTTTAACATCCACATCAATTGCTTTCTTCTATGAGTTTATTATGGATTATAAATTACCACTATGATTTTACTGAGTGCACATTAAGTGCCAAGTTCAGTGTTATTTTTAAAATTTTATTATCATCATTATTCTTTTATGTGTATG
The DNA here is from genome assembly GCA_907164525.1 of Lophiomys imhausi. NCBI lineage: Eukaryota > Metazoa > Chordata > Mammalia > Rodentia > Muridae > Lophiomys > Lophiomys imhausi. The sequence continues at coordinate 610,775 of CAJQZJ010001058.1, forward strand.
GATGTTTGTGGACCACATTCATGCCTAGTGCCTGAAGAGGCCAGAATGGCTTGTCTAATCCCCTTGAACTAGAGTTACAAAGGATTATGAGCTACCATGTGGGTACTGGAAATTGAAAGAGTAGCCAGGGCTCTTAACCATTAATCTATCTTTCTCACTCCAAAGCCCATTATTTTTACTCTCGGTAACAACCAAAGTAATTAGTATCATTTTCTACTTGTTATGTTTTGAGTGTTTTGTGCTTTTTGTTTCTTTTGTTTGAGACAAAGTCTCTTGTAAGCCTAGGGTAGCCTTGAACTCACTATATAGCTGAAACTGACCTTAAACTATCTTTTTGCCTCCACTGGCTAAACTTTCAGAAATAGGATGGGGGAGGGCACCACCACTTCTGGCTTGTCCACCCTTTACAAAAGGGGCAACTGAGTCAGGAAGGTTAGAAAAGTTGTCCCAGGGCAACTCCACTAAGACTGAGATTCTCAACCTGTGGGTCACAACCCCTTTGGCAAAGCCTCTATCTTCAAAAATATTTACATTATGATTCATAACAGTAGCAAATTTACAGTTATGAAGTAGCAATGAAAATAATTTTCTGGCTGGGGGTCACCACAACATGAGGAACTGTATTAAAGGGTTGTAACATTAGGAAGGATGAAACCACTGAGCAAGCTGTTACACTCAGGACTGAGCTACAGGGCTGCTGGATTGTAACTTTGACGCTACATATATGTGTTATGTGTTCCAACTGTTCTGTTTGTCAAGAACATCATTTTGTTCTTGAAATCAGGGATGATATAATTTATTTCAATGTTTCTATTTTTATATATTGATTATATATAGTAATGGGTTTCATTGTAACATTTTATTCAACATTTCTCTCCCTTTTCTTCTTTCCCTCCCCACTCTCCTTCAAATTCATGGCCTCTTTTTTCATTGTTATTGCATACATATGTGTATATATATATATTTTTTTTTCAAGTATAACCTGTTGAGTCCATATAATGTTACTTGAATGCATGCTTTCAGCGCTGACCATTTGGCACTGAACAATCAATTGGTGTGCTCCCTGGGGAGGATCACCTATCCTGCTCCAAGATTTGATCAGTTGCATATAATTCTTTGTGTAGGGTTGAGGCCTCGTGGACTTTTCCCTCTCCAGTCTGGCATGTCCATTGGTGTCCTCTTTGTTTAGCTCATGCTTGGGAAGTCCTCTTGGAGAGACTTTATGAGTTGTTGGACAAACAACTTGAATAGATATGCTGCCAAAGAAAAATGACAACTATGTACATGAAAAAGTGTTCAATTTCATTTTTCATTAGATAACTTAAAATAAAAACTATAGAGTTCACATTACAAATTCATCGAATGGCTCGATTTAAAAGATCCATATAGTACTAAGCACAGATAAGTTCTCTTTTTTTATGGCAGGAGGGAGACTTCCTCAAGCCTCCTCATTTTCTTTTGCTTTGAATTTTTTCTGTGTAGGAGAGCATTGTGCATGTGTGGGTGGATGTGGATATACCACAGCACACATGTAGAGGTCAGATAGATGATAGATAGACAGATAGATAGATAGATAGATAGATAGATAGATAGATAGATAGACAAAACCTCTAATATCAGAGATCCAAAGTGATGATTACTTTTATGAAAGAGTTGGTTTTTCTCTCACTTAAAAGGAGGTCAGAGAAAAGCAGTTTGGTTTTATGTCAATCTGACACAATCTCTGGTCATCTGGGAAAAAGGACTTTCAATAGAGAAAATGGCACAATAAGATTGGCCTATAGACAAAATAAAAATAAATAAATTATTTTAAAAAATAAGGCTGGAGAGATAGCTCAAGGGTTAAGAGCACTGGCTGCTCTTCCAGAGTACCTGTGTTCAATCCCCAACACCCCCATGGTAGCTCATAATTGTCCATAACTCCCGTTCTAGGGGATTCAATACCCTCACACAGACACATGCTGGCAAAATACCAATGCAATAAATTAAAAACAAACAAATTATAAAATTGGTCTATAGGCAAATCTATAGGGCATTTTCTTGATTAATAATTGATATGGGAGGGCCCAGATCACTGTAGGTTGTGGGCAGGTGGTCATGGTTTGTATAAGAAAGAATACTGGGCAAGCCATGGGAGCAAACCATTAAGTAGCATGACATCATGGTATGTAACATGGACTTCCTCCATGACTTCTGGTTCAGTTCCTGACTCCAGGTTCTGCCTTGAATTCCTGCTTTGACTTTCCTTTATGATGGGCTATGATCAGGACATGCAAGCTGAAATAAATCCTCTCCTCCCAAGTTGCTTTTGGTTGCGGTGTTAGCCACAGCAGTGGAGACCTAACTGGACAGACTGATAATGGCGTCTTTAAGACAGCATATCTTAGCATAAAATCCTAGCCTCTTAGAGCTTCTTTCTACTATCCCCAGGGTGATGGTCTTATTTTCTCATTCTGTGGACAGCTGCTAGAAGGACAGCCACCAAATCTGTGCTCCAGGCAAGATGGAGCAAAGGATTAAGGAGAAAGGGTAGACTTTTCCACCGAATTTGATAGACCCTTTTCAGAAGCCTCATTCTGCAACTTCTGCATGTTTCTTATTGGCCACCACGTTTATCAGGAGATAGTTTACTAGTGAGTTTGCCAACTCACCCCAATCTTAAGGTATTTTGTTTCCAAGAAAAAAAGGCAGTTGGATAGTGATCTCTGCCGCCAAGATCCATCCTCAGTCTTTTGTATTTTCACAGCACCCAGTGGGTCCTTTTTAATCCTGGTAGACAGCAAGGTAGAGAAATAGAGAATAAGAAAATGAGATTTTGAACAGTGGTATTGAATACTGTAAAGAGATGATGGTTTTTAATTCATAAGTGCTTTCCTTGAAGAAAAACAGACCCCAGATGACTTCTCTCTACACTGCCTATAACTATGGGTTCATCACAGGCTGCTCATAAAATTAACATGGACATTAGGGAAGTAAGGCCAGGCCATTGGAAATTATTTTAAGTCCATTTATTGTGTTCCTTCTGTCTTTGTTCTTTGCATACATTTTGTTTCCATTTGCAAAATTGGTATCATAAAATGTTCTGTTTTGCAAGAGAAGCCATCGTAAACAACCCCTTTTGGCAGCGTGACCCAGCTCTTAGAGCATAGTGTTCACATTTTCAACAGAAATGAATGCTTGGCTGGAACGCTCCTGATTTTATTTTTATTTGAAAAATAATTCAAGAGCTTGAAGGGGAAAAAGAAAACCTTTGATAATTACCTAAAATGTGTCCCTGGCCTCAAGATTAACATCGAGAGGGCCTCTGATATTAAAAGCACATTCTTAGAACTTTCCTTTTGATACAAATTACACGTCTTTGTGCCCCTTGCCTGGAACTGCTTTTATTTTGGCTCATTTTAGTCATTCATTTTCTCTCTTCTCTTCTTTTTTAATTTTTGAGAATATTGGAGATCACATGTGTTGGGGACCTCTTAAACATTTCAGAATATTTACTGGAAAAAGGATATATATATTCTCTTATATAACTAGAGGAAAAGTCTAAAACAAGAAATTACAGACTGATAAGTCATATTATCAGGTATCACTACCAGAATGGTCCATATACACAGACATTGCTCCAGTTATGTCTTCTTAGCATTTTATTTTACCAGGGAAGAATTCAGGTTCAGAGCAGGCATTGCCCTTTGTTAGCATCTCTTTCATCTTCTTTACCTGAAACACTTCCTCAGCCCTTCTCAGACTTTCTCCAATTTAGCATCTTTCAAGCAGAGTTATTTTTTAGGATGTTCTCTGGCTTAGCTTCTGTGGCTTGCCTGATAGTTAAATTATACTTGGATTGTACTTTTTTTTTTTTTTTTTAAGAAATGGGATCTCGGGGCAGGGGCTGCAGAGATACTCAATGAATAAAATGTCATCCAGTCTAGCCAATTGCTGAGCTTCAGGTTAAGTGAGAACCTCTGTCTGAAAAAAAAAAAAAGTGTAGAGCTATAGAGGAAGACACAACTTCAACATCTGGTATTTACACATACCACATGTGCATGCGTAAGCACACCTGCACAAACATGCATTCAACACACACGCACACAGCCAAACAATAAAGAAATGGGGACTTGCTACATTGCTCAGTCTGTCCCCCAGCTCTTGGGCTCAAGCAGTGCTCCTTCCTCAACCTTGCAGGTAACTGGAACTTCAGGTGTGGGCCACTGTGACAGCCTGGTTGTTCATTTCTGGCAGACATACAGCAGCAGTCATTGTAGTCTTGGTGTTTCTTGGTAGAACATTTGATGTTGGTGTGACTGTGAGCCCCAGGTAGGAAATATCTGAGATTTCTCCAATATGAAACCACTGGGTTTCCTCTTGTAATTGAAAAAAAAAATTGATAGATTTTTTTAAACAAGTTGTTTTATTAGCACATATTAAGTAGAACAGTATGTCTTAACATGTATATAATGTACTTTGATCATATAACCCCATGACCTCTTCCTGGCCTCCTCCTCCTCACAATGACTCCCTTCCTCTTCCCAACTAGATATAAAAAATTGCTAGGCAAATTTTTGAGGCCTTATAAGTGCTAGCACTCACCTATCAACTTCAGCATTCACAATATTCTTAAAATTCTATCATTCCTTTTGCTTATCAGTTCGTGTTCTACCATAGGAACTCTTGAAGAGAAGTTTCTGATGCTGTGTGGCTCCATGTTTGAGACTCTGTCTTAGTCTGCACCAACCACGCTAACAAGAACACCGCCAGCTGGGCTGCTCAAACAGTAAACACTTACTTCTCACAGTACTGAGGATGAGAATTCCAATAGCACAGGACTGGCAGGCTCAACTTCTAGGTATGGCTCTTCTGACTTAGATGGCCACTTTCTTGTTGTGTCTTTACATATTGGAGAGAGAGAGTTCTGGTGTCTCCTCCTCTTCATATAAGCACATGGATCCCATCATGAATCATGACCTTGTCTAAATTTGACCACATCCCACTGCCCCACCTAACATGACCACTTTGGGCCATAGATCAGTGGTCGTCACCCCTCATAATCCTGCAACCTTTTAATACAGTTTCTCATGTTGTGGTGATGACCAACCATAAAATTATTTTTGCTAGTCCATAACTGTAATTTTGCTACTGTTATGAATTGTAGTGTAAATACCTGAGTTTTCCAGTGGTCTTAGGTGACTTCTGTGAAAAGGTCATTCAACCCCTAAAGGGGCCACAACCCACAGGATGAAAAACACTGCCTTAGTTCTTCACTGTAAGGATTTCAGCAGGACACAAAATCCATTCCATAACAGACTTGTGGGTGCGTGTACCAAAAGTTGACATAAGGTATCTTCCTCAATAGCTCTCCATCTTAGTTTTTGAGCCAAGGTCTCTCACTGAATATGGAGCACACTGATTCAGCTAGGCTGTGTGGACAATGAGCTCCAGAGATTCACATGTCTCAGCTCCCTTGGCTCTGGTATTACCACAGGTGAAAGCCACTCTGCCAACCTTTTTAAACTGTAGGTGCTGTGGATCTGAATGCAGGTCCTCATGCTGGCATGGCAAGCACGTTACTGATGGAGCCTCTTCTCAACCCTTGTAACATACTTTAGGAGGAAAAAATAAATATTGTTCATCATAAGAAGATGGTATTGTAACCGATCTTTTAAATTATTATTTAACACTTATTTATATTACTAAATTCACTTATAACAAACACCAACAATTTCTTAACTATTAATCCTATAAATTCCTACAACCCCTTTAACCTATCCACTAAACCTATTGATAATTATAACAACTACTTTCATAACCTTTTAGAATGATACAGTCTCTGGGGCAGGTCCTCAGTCGTCAGGAACACAGTCTTTGTTGTAGATTCTTTAACGCACTTAGCAGTCCTTTTTCTGGATCTCTCAGATGCAGGTTCGTCAGGGTAAGTTGGTTATTGCAGTCTCACCTTAAATAAGGCTTCATGCTTTCTTCTCTGTGGGAGACCCCAGCCGTCTGTAGGCCAACTTACTTCTTTTGAATCAGGAACTCAGCTGCTCTGCCTCAGTCCTTAAAGCCAGGCACCGTTTCCTTTAGGCCACTGATCGGACAGATCAAACCCCTCTAGGCAAAAGCTGAGCCACAGGGTCCAGTCCTTGGCCTTTTGGTGTCTTGCTCAGGCTTTCTTTGCTCACCGGCTTCTTTCTGCTTCAGGGAGAGAGCTGGCCATCAATGGCCAGCCCTTTTTTCAGCAGGACTCTTGGAGCTCTCTAGCATCAGGGGCCTCTTCTTTTTCTGGGCTCCATGCACTGTCCTTAAATAGGAGGAACTCTGTTTCAGCTTAATTTGGGCTCCGCCCACTTAGCAGCTGAAAACAATGTCAGGCCAGATACTTTGTTTCTTCAAGTCTATTGAGTCTTTCCTGTTTTTCCTGACTTCAACCTTGTTTTTCAGTCTATTGAGTCTTTCCTGTTTTTCCTGACTTCAACCTTGTTTTTCAGTCTATTAAGTCTCCTGTTTGTTTCCTGTTTTTAGTCCACATGCTGATAATGCTCTTCATGCCCCGAATTAAGAGACAGTATCAGAAACCCCTATATATTTTCTAAATCTAATTTATCTAACCCCTACATGGTATCTTCCTTGGATTGAATAACTATAATGGTGAGCTTTCTGTCTATGCACTGTAAAAGTAATTCCTTACTCCACCTCTGCAAAGTGACCTTCCTTCCTTCCTTCCTTCTCTCCTTCCTTCCATCCTTCTTTCCTTCCTTCCTTCCTCTCTTTCTTTCTGTCTGTCTTTCTTTCTATTTTTGTTTGTTTGTTTGTTTGGTTTTTCAAGGCAGGGTTTCTCTGCTGTCTTGGAACTCACTCTGTAGATCAGGCTGGCCTCGAACTCAGAGATTTGCCTGCCGCTGCCTCCCAAGTGCTGGGACTAAACCAGTGCATTACTATGCCTGGTTTGTAAAGTGACTCTTAATTGCATTCTCCCTTATTTTCAAATGGTGAGTGGGTTTGACACTCCCTCCTTCATATCACAGAGGTCATATTCTTACTTGTTGATTTCGGGAAAATTGGGCAGTGATGCCCATGCCTGATGTTGTGCATGTGACATCAGGTACCTTCAGGCCCATCTCCCTGACATAAAATAGGGATGACAATGAGACAACCTGCTGTAAAGTGGTGTTGGGAGGATTATGTTCATGAAAAATTTGGGTAAGTGAAAGTTGGCAAAGACAGTTTAATCTCTGATTTAGAATTCCTATTGAGATGCAGAACATCACTGTTCCCTTCAGGGGCTGCCTGATCTTGGGAACAATGCTGGCACTGGAAAGGGAAAAGGCTAGGGGAACCTGCTGACTTTTACGTGACTTATGTGACTCCATCAGTTCTCTCTCCTCCTTTTCCGTTTTACTTCTTCCCTCCCTCCTTCTCTCTCTCTCTCTCTCTCTCTCCCTCTCTTTCTCTCTCCTTTCTTCCACTAGACACATATTTAATGGCATCCTCTGTGTGCCTGACACTCTTGTGGGCTGTAGAGGTAGAGGAGCAGACAGATTTGAAGTCAGTTCTAATCAAAGGAGACACATAATAAGTACAGAACCACACTTTAAAAAACTGACAGGATTAAGAAAAATAACAACAGGAGGGAATGAGGATTGTGAGACACAAGGAGGGAGTGAGTCAGGTGGGGGTGTATGATTTTAATTTCAACTGTTAAGTTTCCACAATCAAGAATCACTTGGGAAGAGAGCCTCTGGGGGACTGTGTAAATCAGGCTGGCCTGGGGGTATGTTGCTGGGGGACTGTCTTGGTTATGTCAATTGGTGTGGGAAGACCCAACCCACTGTGAGTGGCACCATTCTCTGGGTTTAGGTCCAGAACTGTGTAAGAGTAAAGAAAAATGAGTTGAGCAGCAAGCATGCATTCATTCATTTCTCTCAAATCTTCACTGTGGGTGTGATGGACTAGCTAGATGTTGCTGCCATCTTGACTTCCCAGCTATGATAAACTATAACTGAAAATGGTGAGCGAAAATACAGCCTGTCGTTCCTAGGTTGTTTTTGCCAGGACATTTTATTACAGCAATATAAATGAAACTATCACAGGAGTCTAAGGAAAAAAGCATTCCAGGCAGAGGAAGTACTTCAGAATGTCAGAGAACTGAGAGTTCACACATAGGAGGCCTGGTGGAAATGGTCAGGCAATTCTGTGGAGCACAGCACCCTTCAGTCTCCCTCGGAGAGCTTCTTTATAGGCAAGAGCAGAAGCTTGGATGGTTTTTGGGTTGGGCCACTGTAGAGTTGTGCAGTGAAAACCCCTTTTCTAGAAAACCTTTTGTTGGGCAAGGTGGTTCACACCTATAATTCGTAACACCAGGGAGGCTAAGTAAGGAGGACCATGAGTTCAAGGTCAGCCTGGGCTACATAATAGGTTCAAGACCAATCTGGGCTACAGAATTATCTCAAAATAAAACAATAGCAACAACAACAAGAACCAGTTACTACGGGTGCAGAGAGCTGACAAATCTACTTTGTGGCTCTACCTAGACTCTGGAGTGCAGCACTTTTTCCCCAGCACCCTCAGACAGTGACTGAGAATGATGGGGTACTAGAAATGAACACTACTGCCTAGCACGAGACTCCTTTAAGTCTATCTGTGTGAGAGCACTTTGTTAGGTTGTCTTGATGTTTCTGTAGCTATTGTGCAGTCTTTTTAGCCCCCGTCAGCCGTTCTTCCATTTTCCTGCTGTGATCACAGACCTCCATAATGCTCCCAAGGCTTGTCTGCTCACTCTAGCACTTGCTTCCTTTTACAGGTATTACTGATTTATGAAATAGTTACTATATTTCTTGGATTTCCAGGTCTATCCTGGTGTCTGTCTGCTTCCCAGGTAACCCAACCAACAAGGAGGCAGGGCAGAATACACATGAAGAAATTTCTTTTAGATTCAACAGCCTATGCAAAGCAGGTTTGGGCTATGGAGATGGACCGAGGCCAATCCAGGTCCTACCAGGGATAGCTAACAGCTTCCATATAGTCCTTATCACCATACCTGAGCCATCTCAGATAGCACCAACTCAGCAAAAGCTACTTAGTGAAGATGTAGCCTATCTCAAAAACAGCCCCTCTAGAAACCTGTTAGCCAAATTGCTGCCCTAGGAATTTCTCACCATGAAATTCTGGGCTATAGTGGCCTAGTTCCCACCCTTCACCACGATGGAAAGAATAAAGGACCTGGTGTGTAGATATAAAACTAGTATCCTTAGGGGTAGGATTGAGTCTCACTCCTACCCCTGGAGGTCAAAGCAAGGGAATTTACTGTCTCCACTGACATTCTGGGAACCTTACTGATATGGTCCCCTCTGTCTTCTGCTCAGACTGTGTTTGAAGGATACTCCCTGAGTCTGGCTCATTGCACATTAATGACACCCTAGTAGAAGCCAATCTTGAACTTGAGAGAACCAGAACTGGGAAGCACATGGTAGATATTTGTTAGTTTCTGATACCTCTTTTCCTTTTGGTAAATCTGATTTCTCCCTAGAGAATTTCCTTGTTTTCATAGGTGAGTATTAGTTCTAGCCTATAAATCCCATCCATTCACCTTGGGCACTGTAGTTGGAATTTCTATGTAAACAGTCAGAAACAATATTTGCCAACACTAGTAGCGTAAAAATCTCGGTGTTGTTTGCGGGATGGCAGGGATGAGTGTCCCGATCGGGAGTGTCGGCATCTGGAGTGGCAAGATCAGACTGCTTACTGGCTGGGGGTGGGGGGAGCAGGCCGAGCTCCCCTCTATTGTCCCACTGGATATGTCATGTTGGCTGTAGTTAGAATCCCTGATGCTCCAGTCCCCAGCGAACAGGGTGCAGAAAAGTGCAGGCACACTTGGAAAAAGCATTCTCCAGTGCTAAGCGGCAAAATCATAACAGCTCTGAGACAACATATTTGGTGATCCTTTATTACAACTTTATGTCGCTATGCTCTTATCTCTCCCATGGTCCACTAAAATCTGCCAAGACCATGCTTGTGTGCTCTGAAATGGGTCAGGACCCTCCTTTGAATCATGGGAAGTGCGGGTGGGACCTTTGGGCCCAGTGAGATTGGGATGCTGCCAATGCTACATGGGCAAAAGGTGGGTTCACCTGGGATCACCTGTGGGGTCGCTTCTACGTGGCATAGTGAAGGTAGACCTTTGTAGTGTGTCAATATGATCCGGAGGGATAGCCAGAAGCAGGGAAAGAGCTGGACCCCACACCTGCTGACCTCAGTTGGGGGATGGGCGAGAAGCTGCTGCCCTGAGGCTTCTGGGGTCTGGGTCTGCTCAGTCTCATTGTTCACAGCCATATGTCTCTGGAGCCACACCAAGCACTAGCTACCCTTATACAGAGGCACACGAGCATGCACATTGACTAGCAGCTGCCTGGGACCTGCCCTCTCACTCTGGGAGGCCCACATAGACCCACAGAGCCTCTAGTGGGGTCTGATGGTCACAAAGCCAGGATCCTCCAGGGACACCCAACAAACACTACTGGCAGAGACAACTACTCTCTTCCCTTTGGGCTGAACCTGAGAGAATAAGAGGCTGGACTGGCTGGAGCTGTCAATGCACAGCCAAGAAAGGCGCACACACACAGCAAGAACACAGCCAAGCGATGCATAGGCAAAACAAACCAAACCAACCAACCAAACAACAACAAAAACAAAAACAGGCTCTGATGGCACACACTCTCAACTGTGCATCAAGCCAGAACTACTCCCAAGATTGGTTCTATGATACAACGAAGTCCATGTATGCTTAAGCTAGTGTGGTGGATTTTTGTTGCTTCTTTTGACCGAACAGGGCTAAGATGATTACAACAGTCCTGCCCTGTTTAACTCAGAAAGACCACCCAAATCAAAAACATGGGCAAAGGTTCTGAATAACAATTCATCCAGCCGGGCATGGTGGCGCACACCTTTAATTCCAGCACTTGGGAGGCAGAGGCAGGTGGATCTCTATGAATTCAAGGCCAGCCTGGTCTACAAAGTGAGTCCAGAACAGCCAAGGATACACAGAGAAACCCTGTCTCAAAAAACAAAACAAAACAAAAAAAAATCATCCAAAGAAGACAGATTGCCAAGAAATTCTTGAGATGTTCAGTGTGATCGATCCCTAGGAGAAATCAAGTCAAAAATATAATGAATAGAACATCACACTCCTTAAAATGTTTTTGAGAGATTTGATCAATAACAAGTACTGGCAAGAAAGCCTTAGACATTGCTGATGGAGATGAAAATGAGGGACGCAGCCTGGTAATTCTTTGGACTTAATGAAAGAGTTACCCTGTGACTCCTAGGTACGTGCCCAGAGGACAGGCAAGTGCATGTCCACCGAAAGCCTTGCATGAGTGTTGGTAAGCGGACTATGGAGGTGGAGTCACGCAATCCCAGCATTCAGTAAGCTGAAGCAGGGAGGCAGCTACGCCAAGCTACTTGGCTACTTAGTGAATTTCAGGCTAGTCTGAGCTGGTGTAAGCATGTCTCAAACGGAAACAAACAGAATGCTCAAAGTAGTTATATTCCTAAAAGCTAACAATCAGTGTTTGTCCATAGAACAGATCAACACACTGTGACAAAATTATAGAGAGAGTGTGCATGAGGGGAAAAGAAGAAGTACAGACAGGCGAAGTCACGGATGAATCTAGATGTGTGTTGAATGAAAGAAGTCAGACGTAATAATCTTCTTGGATGAGGTCCAACAGCAAGCAAACTTGCCATGGAGAGAAATTAGAAAGTGTGTGTCATTGTAAGTACCAAGTAATGGAGGCATAAGACTAGGAGTTTGAGTAGAAGGAAGCAAAGGGGTGAAGGAACTTTCTGGAACTATAAGCGGTAGTTATATGGGTCTGTGTGTACTATCACCAAAGCTTACTGCGTCTTAACATTGGCACATCCCATTTTTTAAAATAAGGAACATTGTACTTGAAATGTTTATTGTGTTCTCATCTTAGATGAAAGGACCCACTCAGTTTGGGTGACCTCAGTGTCAAATGTTCTCCTATTACAAAATGTCTTTTCCTTCCAACTTATATTTTTGGTTGTGAGCCTAGCCTTTAATGGCTGAGCCATCTCTGCAGTCCACCTTCCAACTTAAGAATAAACTGGATGTCCCCCGAGTCATTTCCTCTTTGATATATAGCACTGAAAACCTAAAGGAAATGTTTTCTTGACCATCTTAGTGAAGCCCTGGCACATGAAGTACATTCTGTCCTTATCCAGGTACCTTAACCAACTATTGGCTATAAAGGGATAGAGTCATGCAAAACTTTCAGAATTAAAGCTTTGTGAAAAAGTTCTTCATCTCATTGACCCTAGCTCAGGAGAGCTAGAAACTTCTAAATGTTTTGAACTGTGAAGAATAATAAAAGAAGCTAAACTGTGATTAATGTATTCAAGTGGTTAAAAAAAAAAGCTGGAGAGCTAATAACCTTTGAAAACTGGTCTCCCTTTCGCTGACTCATCCTCATTTCTTCAGTTCACTTTTGCCTCATCCCACCTCAGCTTCCCTCTGCCTCATCACTCAACACTTAAGGATCAGCTTACTGGACTGTGGAAAAGTTGTGGTGATCTGCGATGCAGAGCTACTTTCAGATATCCTTGTACAGCTCCTGAAATCCCTCTGGTGCGGCAAGTCCATTTTGATGGTGTGTTGAAAACTGAAATGAGCCTTTAATTGCTCCCCTAATGTTGACTTCACTGTGACCAAAAATAAAAGCCACAATGACAGCTCTTGTGGGGAGATGGACAGGAAATGTTACAAAAGAAAAATGAAATTATTTTTCCAGTCCTGAGGAAATTTATCAGCAAACACATTTCAGTGCACTTGAGTAGTCACAATGCTGAGGAATTGTTCTGGATAATGCCTGGCTTTGGAAAGTCATAGGACAGAAACAGCTCCCTCTGTACCTTGCCAGTTAGACAGCAGGATGACAAATGTCTCATTACTCCCCACAGTGCCTTAGTATTTGCAGGACATCTAATATTGTGTGCTTGGCTTTCCCCTGAGTCATCTTTATCGCCACCTAACATTATGTTATTTCTGTTTCCCAGGTCTGCTGGTTACAATGATAGGACTCAGATGTCAGATCAAGAGATGCTTGGGTGGGTGAGTTGCCTGATGCCAAGCCTGACGACCTAAGTTCAATTCCCCAGACCCCACATGGTGGAAGGAGAGCACTAACTCCCACAAGTTATCCTCTGATCTTTTTGCTCTCAGCAAACACACACACACACACACATACACAAAAGCACATACACACATGCATACTTACATACACACACAGAGGCACACACATATAAACATGCACACAAACACTCTCACACACTTATACACAAACCTAAGTGCATGCACATATACACACATGCATACATACACACGCATACATGAGCACATGCATGCATACCTACAAATACACACAGGCACATACAGTAAAGAAGTTAATGTATAAGAAAGAGGCAGATGTCCTTCACCAGTGTGCCTAATCATTAGAGACTGAGTGTCTAGTCCCAATGATGTACACTTGGGCAGACATCTCAAATCTGTTTGCTTTTAGTGTCCTCATCTAAAAATATGATGTGTAATTGACATGGTTCCAAAGAAATGAAAGCTAAGCCCTGCTCTGCTCCTTCCCTCGGACCATATGACTAATTTAGGGAAGTGTTGCCAGATCCTTACTAGTAGTTGATTAGCTTGCAGCTACGTGTGGGAGTTGAGTCGGGGTGGGTATGTGCCAACCTCTTGGCCCTGTGGTCTGATCAGTGGACAAGTGCAGCCACTAGGTAAGGCAAGATTATCCATGTCCCACAGGCACATGCAATGGAGTTTGGGCCTCTCTAAGCCCGCTTGAGAAAAGAGCAGCAGAAACATGTTTACTCCTACGTCCTGGCACAAGAATCAGGGAAATACCACATCCAACTGAAATGTTGGCAGAAGCAGGAGAGAGAGGAAGAAGGCACAGGAGTGTCACCTTGGCCTTGTGATGAGCTACAGAAGCAGGTTGGGTTGGTACTAGTTTGGTCCTGTGTTAGATGGCCATCTTTTCCTCCACCCCTCCCTCCTACATTAGAAGAGAAACCCTGTAGGTGGCTACTGTTCTGGGATCAGGTAGACATGTTGACAGATTCTCAGCATTCTACTTCTATTTTGTGCCCTGTTGCATTCTGTGTATGTTCCTAGGAAGCCACATTAGTGGTGTCTCTGACTTTCTAACTTTAGCTGGCTCCAACAACAGAAAATATGGAGAGCTGATCAGAGAAAGGGAGGGAGGGAGAAAGGGAAGAAGAGAGAGAGGAAGGGAGGGAAAAAATCAAATTTGTCCTTCTATGTCATGGGTTAGTTCCACCTTATCTCTAGTCACTGCAGCTCTTGACTAGACTCTCCCTCCACTATTGCTCCTGGTTTTAAATTTTTTTCCATGCTGATTCCAGACTGGGGGTGGGAATAGCTTACTGAAGGTGAGCTATTTTACTGTTGCCTTTGAGTTTCTTATATCATCCCACTCATTCAAAAATAGTTCCTGTACTAAAATCTTCTCAGATTATCAAAGTTGTGTAAGTGATTTCTGCTAAAGTCCCAACTAACACACGAGTTTCCCACTGGAACCGCAGAGCCAAAACCATACTTATCAAATTACCTTTTTTGTTGTCAAGATCTATGGTTTTGAGACAGGCTGTGCAGACTTGGCTATCTTAGAAGTCACATGTGGACTAGGCTTGCTGTGCTCCTCCTACCTTAGCCTCCTGAGTGCTGAGAACACAGATGTGAGACACCACACCCAGCCTTATGCAAATTGTCAAATTAGTAAGATCAAATGAGTCTTTTTAAAGAGCCAGTAAGACTTTTTTAAAAATGCATGCCATGTTTCCCTGAAGAATATAAATTACTGAAAGTCAAAAAGTCACCTATAATGCATACAGACAAACACCAGCATGTATGTACAGTTTAAAGAATACTATAAAAATGTTTCCCACATATGGTATGTTATTCAGACACAGAATGCACTGACTACTCAGAAGTATCACCTTCTAGTCCCCTTCTCACCCTCTCTTTAAAATCTTTTTTTTTTTTACCTTTATGGTAATGTCTGCTGCTTTTCTGCAGTCCCCAGTGACTGTTTTATCCAAGACACAAGCACCTTTCAAATCATGTAATGCTTCGATTCTTGTTGGTGTCATGCTAGATTTTTGTGTCTAGTCCATGCTGTTGTAGTGTACTTTGTTATTCTCACTTCTGTACATGCTACCTGTGTAACAATGTTGAGCTCTTCTTTTCCCTCCCACTGTTGGAGTATGTCTGGATCACTCTATGGTTTCAGGCTATTTGGGAAAATTTGGCTAAGAGTCTTGCGCTTATCTGGAGGACACAAAAGTACAAAGTTCTCCAGGACAGAGGCCTCAAATATTTTGGTATTAGGATTCCCTTAGTGTATAAGCATGTGTGTGTGTGTGTGTGTGTGTGTGTGTGTGTGTGTGTGTAGTGTTCTCTCTCTGTGTGTGGCCTGTTCACATGTGTGGAAACCTGAGGTGGACACTGGGGTGTCTTTCCTCAATTCCTCTCTCCTTTTGAATTGTTTTAATGTGTGTTTTTTATATGCATGCATGTATGTTTGCATGCATGTGAGCACGCTCCTATGGTTACAAGTGCATGTGTGTGAAAAAAGCACATGTTCAGGCCTGAGGGTGATCTCAGGGAATCATTCTCCATCTCTCTTCCACCTTATTCCTTGAGGCAGGTTTTTCTCAGTCAAACCCAGAGCTCACCAGTAGAGTTAGTTAGTCTGGCTAGCCTTTTGCTCCCAGGATACCCTGTCTCTGTCTACTGAGACTGGAACTAAAGGAGAGTGTAAGTGGATTTCTGGAGATCTGAACTCCCAGTCCTCTTACACTTGCTCAATCAGCCCTTTAAGAGCTGAACTTTCTCCCTGGCCTCCACCATTATTTTTTTTGAGACAAGATGGTCATTGATTCTGAAAAGCCTTGTGGCCAATGAGCTTCAGGGATACACTTGTCTATACCCGCCTCCAACACACACATACCTAATTGCCTTTGTGTGTATGTGTGTGAATAGATGCTTTGCTTCCATATATGTCTGTACATTGTGCAGGTGTCTAGTACCATGGAGGCCAAAAGAACATGATAGAACTCCTGAGACTGGAGTTACAGATGGTTGGAATGACTTAATTTACAGGCTGCAGTCCAGTTAATCCAACAGTGGCCCCCTGTGAACAGAAAGTCCAAGAATCTAGTAGTTTCTCAGCCCCATGAGGCTGGATGTTTCAGCTGGTCTACTGTATGTGCTGAAATCCCGAAGAAGTAGGCTGCAAAACCAGTGACAAAATGGATGTGCTGCCAAGGCAAGAGCAAGTAGGCAAAGAAGAACGAACCTTCCTCCTGCCACTGTCCTTGTATAGGCTTTCAGCAGAAGGCGAGGCCCAAACTAAGGCTGTGTCTTCTTGACTCAAGATTTGCATTAAAGGAAAAACAAAAAACAAACAAACAAAACCCAAAGACCTGTGCATATAATCTTTCTCTTCTATGTTTCCATCTAACCCCCATGAGTCTTTATAAAGGATTACTTATTTACTTGTGTGCATGTGGGTTTGGTGTGTATATGTGAGTACAGGTGGAAGTCAGAGGACAGCTTGAGGAGTCCATTCTCTGCCCCACCATGGATTCTTGGCTGGGTCATAGGTCATCTCGTTTGCTGGGCAAGATCCTTCAGCAGCTGAGCCATCACACCAACTCACTCTCATGAACTGCCGTCACCTTTCCCTATATTCTGACTCTGAACAAGTGCACTGTAACTTGTCAAATCTTGTCACCTGGCTGTTGTTCTCTAGTTATTTTTGTCTGTGGCCAGCCACCACTCGTCTTTGTTTTGCCCTTATTTTCTACTACAGTAATCTTCATTTTTAGGTGTTTCATTCATTAGATTCTTTGAAAAATGTCTTGGCCACTCTATTCTTCACTCTTGTTTCTTCAGTCATAATGATTATAATTATTTTATACTTCCAGAGTCTGAACTCTTCCTGTTTCTGTTTCTACTGCCCTTTGTGCCTTTCATAGTTCCTTCACCAGTGCCTGTTGCTATGTGCCTAGTCTTGTACTCTGCTCTGCCGCTGACCTTAAAAATATATTTGTGTAAACACATGGCTGTCCAAGATAAACCTGACTTCTTCAAATGGATTTGCTACTTTCAGTCTCTAGTATGCCACCAATTGAAGTTTATGACCTGAATATTTGTGGGACCCAAGGAGTTACTCTGCAGTTATGTCAACGAGCAACTCCAGATGGTCAAGGTTGGAGTTGGGGGCACCTTGTACTGTTCGACAGTGTGCAGGCATGTAAAGTCAGAATTGTCAGTTCAGTTCTCTTGGTGGGTTGTGATTGGCAAAAGCCTTCAGCTGTCAGTGTGGCTTCAGACTTGGTCAGATAAATCTTTACTGTTTTGTTTGTACTTTGAAGTTGTGTGTGGTGAACTCACACACACATGCATACACACGCACACACACACATACACGTATGCACGCACGTGGAAATATATTCCCACACATGCACATATAAAGGTCAGATGGCCAGTGTCTTCCTCAATCTATTTTCATCTTATTACCTAAGAGCAAGTCTCTCACGGAACCAGAAGCTCACAGTTTAGGCTGTCAAGTGAGTTCTTGGGCGTTGCCCTGTCCCTATCACCATATCCTGGTGTTATAGGCTCCTGAAGCCATGCCCAGCTTTTTATTTGAGTTCTGGGATTTGAACTCAGGTCCTCTTGCTTGAGAGCAACTGTTCTTACCCACCGAGCTGTCTCCACAGCTCCTTGAACTTTAAAATGTTTAATGTAAATTTATTTTAATAATATTTGAAATTCTTTCTCTGCCGTAAGCACTCAGGTGCCTGGGTTGAGCTCTCTGTTCCCCTGGCTCTGCAGCCAGCTCCCCTCAAAGTCCTCCAAGTGCTGCTCATGGTTTGATGCTGGCCTCTGTTTTTCAGCTGTGCATTTGAGGGATCTTATGGGATTTCATTTTTTTTCTATTTGGTCAGGATACAGTGGTCTGCCTCAGCTGACTTGGGCCCACAACCCTTCACCAGCACTCTGGACTACTTTGAATTTTCCTCGCACACTGTGCTTCACATCCACTTTGCTGTGGGTCACGTTAGCCTGTTTTCTCTCAGCTGAGCCTTCTTCTGTTACAGAACACACAGGACCATTAGGGTCCCTCCTATAGTACTAGGAGCTACTGAAGGCTCACCCCTTTTCTTGAGTGCACTGTTCTCTTTTCTTCTCTCTTGTGGGTATACCCCAGGTACTTCAGACTAAACTTGAAGAGTTTCTTATGTAATTTGATGTGAGAACCCCCCTTGGCCCAAGCCTTTCTCTTCACTGTACAGCACACGTTCCCTCTCTGGGAGTTAGTCCTGGAATCAAGAATCCTTCACTGTATCTCACTTTCCTAACTCCATCTCCAGAATAGGGAAGAGGTCCAGACTCTTGCCTTGTCAGTATCACTTCCTGCTCCAGCCTGTGACATCAGGCTCAAAGGTAAGAAGGGTTGTAAACCTTACACTGTAAAAGAGACTTAGAGACACCATAAAAAGTCCCATTTTCAATAAGAGAGACTAATTGTTCTCTTTCTCTTTAAAAATGTGTGTGTGTGTGTGTGTGTGTGTGTGTGTGTGTGTGTGAGAGAGAGAGAGAGAGAGAGAGAGCGAGAGAGAGAGAGAGAGCAGGTACATGCAGAGTCTAGAAGAAGGCATCAGAGTCCCTGAAAGCTGAAGTTACAGATGGTTTTAAGTCCTTGATATGGGTGCTGGAAACTGAACACCGGTCCTCTCGGACATTACTACATTCTTTTAATCACTGACCTATCTCTCCAGTCAGCTCTTTTCTTTTTGCTAGTGTTCTTGCTAGTGTTTTACTGATGTTTGTTTTTTTGTAAAGACATGTTCTTACTACATTACCCAGGCTGGCTCTGAAACTGTGAACATGAATGATCCTCCATCTCAGCCTCTTGCGCAACTAAGACTGACTGTGTTATATATATATATCCCAATATATATACATAGCCCCATAGCCTCATGCCTGGGATTAAAATGAAAACATATTCTTATAATATTTCTGTGTTTTTGTTTTAAGAAACCGAAATTCCAGAAGAATTCTCACTAATATATGTATACATATATATACATATATATTAGTGAGAATATATATATACATGTATATGTATATGTATATGTATATGTGTATATATATATATATATATATATATATATATATAATTTTTCATGATAGGGTTTCTCTGTGTAGCCCTGGCTGTTCTGGAGCTCACTCTGTAGACCAAGCTGGCCTTGAACTCAAAGAGATCTGTTACCAGCATTTGCTACTTTGTGGGTTCTTCTTTCTTCCACCTTTTCAGCTCCCTAACACCAGGTAAGAGGGAAAAAAGGGTACAGAAGAAAGGAAAGCAATCCCTGAATAAAGTCAGGGGCTGGAAAGGGGGCGACGTTTTTATTAGACTACTTCCTACTAATTAGGCACATCCAGCTTCTTGGGGAAAGTTTGATTTTTGCCATCAGTATATCTAATTTCGTCTTCTTGTTTCTTCTTTGTGCACAACTACTTAGTAAACCACGACCAACAACCCACCTGTCAGGGCTCTAGCATTTATATACCCTCAGAAAAGTCTCCAGAATTCCAGATTCACACAAATCAGAAACTATCTGCAGCTGGCGAAGCCACGCCTCCACTAGAGCAGGAGGCAAATCAGAGTAAGTTACTGTGGAAAATCGGAGTCAGCCCCATATCTTCACGCCTGGGATTAAAATGAAAACATATTCTTATAATATTTCTGTGTTTTTGTTTTAAGAAACCAAACTTCCAGAATTCTCACTACAGATCTGCCTGCCTCTGCCTGTCAGCACTGGAATTAAAGGTATGAGTCCCCACTGCCTGGCTTGAGATTATATTTCAATTACAACATTTCTTCCTTATCTTTCCTCCCTCCAAACTCTCCCACTCCACTCTCCTTCAATAAATTCACGGCCTCTTCTTTTATCGGTTGTTATTGCATGCTGTGTTAGGGTCGCTATTGTTGTGATATAACATCGTGACCAAAGAAACTTAGGAGGAAAGGGTTCATTAGGCTTCACTTCCATATCAATGTTCATCACTGAAGGAAGTCAGGGTGGGAACTCAACACAGGGCATGATCTTGGACGAACGAGCTGAGGCAGAAGCCATGGAGGGGTGCTGCCTTCCGGCTTCCTCCACATGACTTGCTCAGCCTGCTTTCTTATAGAACAGAGGTTCTCAACAGTTAGGATGCAACGCCTTTTGGGGTGAAATGATCCTTTCACAAGGGTTGAGTATCAGATATCTTACATATCAGATATTTACATCACAGTTCATAACAGTAGAAAAATCATAGTTATGAAGTAGCAATGAAACAACTTTATGATTGGGTATCAGTACAACATAAGTAACTATATTAAAGGGTCACAGCATTAGGAAGGTTAAGAACCGCTGTTATAGAGACAAGGACCACCAGCCCAGGGATGGCATCACCCACCCACAATGGACTGCCCCCCCATCAATCACTAAATTAAAAAATGTTCTACAGGCTGGCCCAGAGCCTGATCTTATGGAGGCATTTTCTTAACCGAGGTTCCCTCCTCTCAGATGACTGGATTTTGTGTCAAGTTGACATAGTCACATTTGGGCGGCAATGCTGATGAGACTTTACAGGTCTTCTGATGTTACTAGAGGACAATTCACAGCAAAGTTTCAGATCATCTCCAGCTTTTTTCTTCTTTTCTTTTCTTTTTTTTTTGGTGTGTGTTTTTGTTGTTGTTGTTGTTTGTTTGTTTGTTTGTTTTTCAAGACAAGGTTTCTCTAGACAGAGCCCTGGCTGTCCTGAACTCACTTTGTAGACCAGGCTGGCCTAGAAGTCACAGAGATCCCCCTGCCTCTGCCTCCTGAGTGCTGGAATTAAAGACATGCACCACCATGCCTGGCTTCTTCTTCTTCTTTTTTTTTTTTTTAAATCCCCTTCCTTAACAGTCCTAATCAAACACGCTTCCCTTAAATCCATGAATGCTTTAGACCACTCAGGAGGATACCATATGCATGAAAATTCTAACAAGAAAAACACATTTTCATACATATCTACGTCCTTTGATAGATGAGTACCAGCTTTCTGGTGATAAGAAGGACAACAGCTACTTGGGTGAGTGAAAAATACAGTGCTTTTGTAAGGGTGTGGTTTAGTACAAGTGATCAAAGCAGAGTCTGGAGGAACTGGGCATTATGACTCACAACTATAATTCTAGCACTTAGGAGGTAGAGGCAGGAAGATCAGGTGTTCAAGGACGTTTTCAATGACATAGTGAGTTTAACGCCAATCTGGGTTATAAGAGACACTGACTTTAAAAAACCAAGCAACAAAAAGTAGTGCTCCAGGAGCCAGTATCTGAACTCTGCCACTTAGCTGCAGGGTGACAGTGACATCCTCTCCCAGCCTCAGTTCCCTGGTTAGTGAGAAGGAAGGGCTAAAGCACTCAGCCCATGACGCCCTTTATGTGTTGAGGGAATTAGTATGTGAAAGATTATGTGGTTCTTGAAAGATTTAACAGCAAGGGTTAGTTGTTGAATGTAAACTTCACCAGCAGAGTGATAGGGATTGTTATTCTAACCTGAGTCCCTTTCCAGTCTAACTGAAGATGGAACTGGATTGCTTTGTAACTTAACTTTTAATGATGTACTGTACTTTCATTTTCCTTTTAAAGGCATAAACATGTACAAATGTGAGTATCACTCTTTATCTCCCTCCTCTCTGTTAATGCCACTTCCTTCCCTAGAGGAAACCACCCGAATAGTTTCGTGAACGTTCTTTCAGATCCGATTCTACTTTTGTTTACTTCATTCTGCATGTTTGAGTGTTTTGCCTGCATGTGTGTTTGTACACCGCGTGTTCAGTGCCCACAGAAGTCAGAAGAGAAGTCCCTGAATCTGCAGTTACCGACAGCTGTGAGCCTGTATGTGCGGGTGCTGGGAACCCAACCTGGGTCCTCTGCGACCACAGAGCTGTCTCTTAACCACTGAACTCCCTCTCCGGCTCCATATTTCTACTATTCTAAAGCCATGTGTTTTAAAGCTTGGTGACCCAAGCCTGTAATCTTAGCTTCTTGAAAATTGAGGCAGGGGGATTATAAGCTTTAAGCCCTTTGCTAACACAATGGTCCCAGACCCTCCAGTTGCACCCCCTAGTACTTTTGTGTGAATCTATATCCAGCCAAATCCTTCTGCTCAGCATTACTAGACTAGGCAGATGCTTTTATATGGCTTTGCCCAGCTTCTCTTCTCTCTGAGAGAGGCTTTCAGCTCTCCTTACCCTTCTCCCCTACCTTGGTTTTAGACCATGGGTTGTCACCAAACTGAAGCTGTGACAATCATAAGCACAGCCTCTTCCCTGGGAACTTAGAAGCTGGACTAGAACAAGGGTCAATCTCTCAGCAGGTAGCCATCTCTGAGAGGAGATTGATCCAATGGGGGCCAGAAATATAACCAAAGCTGTTTAACAGAGACCTGCAGAGCTGGCAGAAATACCAACGGGAGGCATGAGGTGGAGTGTCCAGTACCACACCGACCTGCCTTCTTCCTGGTCACTGCCTTCACTCCTGTCTTGGATCCTGCCAGATACCAGGCTTGCTTACACTGACTTTTCCTATTTTCATTCACCACAGTGGATCCCATTGTATCTTTCCTTAAGGCTGAACTCCACTTACTCTTGGCCTATGAAAGTTTCCAGGACCAGCCAGTCCCTAACAGGAGTATCATTAGCTATCAAGTCTATTCAGCTGGAACCTTGGCCACCCATTTTTGTTCCTTTGTTTCAAAATAATGATTCTCCAACATTACTGGGCAAAGAAGTGTCCATTTAAAAAATAATGTTCAATAGTCTTTCTTTTCAGAACTTACAGTCATTTTGGAGTGATTTCTTTAAGGCAGAGACAAAATATTACTTTTAATATTTAAATATTGCTTTTAAGCAGATTAAATTGGGTGCACTATAATTTAGTCACTTCTGAACAATTTAAGGAACCCATTACAAGATCAAACATTTTATGCATAAGGTATAATTCGGTAATGTATGCTGATAGCTAATATAATGAGTGCCTGTGGGGAGTGGAAGAAGCTTTGGCCGGATGTGTGCTCCTGACCTGGTCAGGACCCCGTCAGAGCCTTCCCCTGGGGTGAGGCTCTGAGTGATAGCAAAGCCTTCCTCTGGTCTGGATGTGAATGTTGACAGTACATTCAAGTACAAGTGCTTATAAACAATTGACCACTGTGTGCAAAACTTAGCAATCAAAGCTTCCTCCTCCGGATATCTACTGCCTGAGACTGCTTGCCTACAGACACCTAGCTAACACCGGCCCCTAGGCTATACATAATAAATTCACTGAGGTTCTAGGTTGCTGCAGTAGTTGATGTAACTCCATCAGAGTATAGATAGCCCACCTAACCCCAACTTTTCTGTAAGTGTGTCTGTGTGTCTGAACTTTCTTCATTCCCTCACTGCCCCTAGTCAGGCCAAGTCCCAGCTGTAAGTACCTGACACTGAATCAGAATACAATACAACATTTTAAAGGAGGAAAATATGAAATAGGGAATATGCCTTTCCCTGTATGAACAAACTCGTTAGTTATTTAAAATGTGTATTCTGCAGGACATCTGGGCACATGCCTTTGGTTCCAGCACCTGTGAGACAAAGACAGGAGGATCTCTGTGAGTTTGAGGCCATCCTCCACCACACTGTCTTGAATTCCGACCAGCCAAAGCTACTCAATGAAATCCAGTCTTCCTTCCTTTCTCCCTCCCTCCTCCCTCCCTTTCTCCCTCCCTCCTCCCTCCTTCCCTCCCTCCCTCCCTCTCTCCCTCCCTCCTTTCCTACCTTCCTTCCTTTCTAAGTAGATTATGTCTCTTATATTCTTCTGAGTAGCTCTAGGTTTTATTACCAACATCAAAGGTGGGGGTAGATGAAAAGTTGGTGTGTATATGTGTGTGTGTGTGTGTGTGTGAGAGAGAGAGAGAGAGAGAGTACACACAAGCAAGTACACCTGCCTGTGTGGGTACAGATGTTTGCACATTCCTATGGAGGTTATCATGCCTCAGGAAGTGCTAGCCACTGTGGTTTTTTGAGGCTGGGTTTCTCATCTGGATCTCTCTAAGTAGGCTAGGTGAATTGCCAGCACACCTCAAGCTCTGCCAGTCTCCACCTCCCCGGCCCTGTTTTCTAAGCTCTCATCACCACATCTTACTTCCTTAAGTTGGGTTCTGGGGACCAAAGTCACGGCCTCATGCTTGCACAGCAGGCATGGTGTGGACCAAGCCATTGTCCCAGCCCTGTGAAGAAGGGAATGTCCAAAAGCTGTAAAGCAAACCATCCTGATCCTAACATATTTTCAGATTAGAACATTGTTATGCAAAGCATTTTAGAAAGTACAGGTGGGAAAGCCAAGTTCATGATTCATCAAACCATGCAAAGAGCTTAGGGGATTGACAATCAGCTACCAAATAGGAGTTAATTTTAGCAAATAACATTCAGTCTCTGTCATGTGGAACAGGACAGTATTGTTGTTGTTGTATCAAACTTATGGGAAGATGTAAGTTCCCTCTTGCTAGAAAGACAGCATCTATTGTTAAAGTTTATGACTGAATGGTCATAAGAGTTAGTGAATTAGACCTTTTGGGATATCCTATCATCAGTGTGGCTCCCCACTCAGGAGAGCTCACCAATCCTATTTATTGCTAAACTTACACAATGATTGTAATTTGTTCAGTTTGGTTAAGAACGAAACCTCCAGCTTCTAAGAACAAAACTTCCAGAGGAAGTTATTATTTATTTATTTTTAGCCAACTGTAACTTTAAAAAAATTAATCATACTTGGGCTGGTGAAATGGCTTAGTGGATAAAGGTGTTTTGCTCGCAAGTTTGATCTCCAGGACCAACGTGGTAGGAGAACCAGCACTAACAAACTGTCTTCTGATATTGTGCACACACACACACACACACACACACACACACTAATGGAATTACATTTTTTCATAGACGAATATTTAAGGCATGAATATATATTTTAAAGAATTAAAGTGAACATTCTGTCTAGCCTCCTCCTAGAACATCATCCGTGGCACAGCAAGTCCTTTCAGACCTCGACTGCTTACCTCCCTCCCCCAGCAAGGTAACTGAAGGCGTCTTGTAGGCCCAAGCATGGCAAACATGGGTCTGCCAGGTCTTGCTCTCCCCGATCCCTGACCTAGGGCAAATAAATCTCCTCTGTGATAAGAACTTGATCTGGTGTGTCCTGTCCCCATTCAGGTCCTTTCTGAGTTACTGATGGTGGGCTTGGTGGAGATTTTCCAACATTTTCAATAATCAATGTCTCGAAACTTAGAATACTCACTCCCTCTTAGGATAGCCATCACTAGTGTGTATTCCTCTGACAAACAATATTTGGTTTTGTTGGTTTTGAACTTTGGTATAAACAAACTCATAGCATATATTTTCTTCCGACTTGCATCTTTCAGCGCTGTTTTGTCATGGATATTAATGCATGTAGATGTTAGTCCATTACTTTCATACTCTGAAACATTTCCTCTTAGGAGGATACACTATATATTCTACTCTTGCAGATATTTAGATTGCTTTCAATTCTTTTATTATTACAGACAATGATGCTATGAAAATTAATGTGCATGTTTTTCCTCTCCTCCTCCTCCTCCTCCACCTTCACCTTCTCCTCTTTCTTCTTGTTTTTGTTGGTACTGGAAATTTAACCCAAGGCCTTGTGCATGCTAGGCAAGGACACCATGAAGCAACAAAGCTATATACTCTCAGCCAGAGATTTGCACGATGATAGGTGACTGGGAGCAGGCTACTCACATGCTGCTTATAGTAGGCAATCCCGAATTCTGTTTCAGACTGCTTGCATAAAGTCCCATGTTCACTAGCATCGGACAAGAGTTTCTATTGTCACACAGCATTCCTCTTCATTTGGAATTGTCTGTCAGGAATGCAAAATGCCCTAGTGAGGTTGTACTTGACATTTTCCTCCTTACAAGGTTGAGTACTTCTTCATAGGTTTGATGATAATTTGAATTTCTTCTTTTGTAAAGAAACCGTTTTAGTCATTGTTGGGGGACACTGCTGCTGTTTGAGGTTGCAGTCCATCAGATCCAGATAGCCTTTCTGAGCTCAGAGCTAGATGGAGGACTCCCAACTTCCCTCCACCCCCTACTCCCATCAGAGCCTCCTACCTTCCTCCTGACCTCTGGAGAATGTCTCTAGGCACAGATGCCTCTAACCATATCAAGAGTGTGACCTTTGACACAGTTCCCTGCTGCCCATAGGATAATTAGATACTGTGTCTCCTTTCTTATGATAGGACAATGCTGCCAAATGCAAATAAAGTATTCCTGGACACCTAGCCAATGGTGTCCACCTACCTTGGGAACCCTCCACCCTCATCCCAAGGACTATATAGCCTTTGTTCACCCAGAATAAAGTTGAACTATCCGCTGAAGTGGTTCCCAGAGCTCATTCGAATCTCTCTCTGCCCACCCCACACACTTCTGCTCCCTTTGTCCTTGGGGGACCGATGGCCATGATCCCTGGGGGGCCAGGGAGAGCAACAAGTCTCTAGTCATTTTTCATATTATGTGTTTCACATCTATACATATGGCTTCTTTGATGACAGGCATTTTGTGAAATCTTCTGATGAATAAATGTCTGAGCTTTAATGTATTCCAGTTACTAATTCTTTATTGTTTGTGCTTCCTTAAGAACATGAACATGTTTAATAGTTATGCTACTCCAGCACTACTTACTGAAGGGTCCCTCCTTTCTTCATTCTTCAGGCCCCATTTACATATGTGGGGATCTACATCTGCTCTCTTCAGATTCACTGATTTAGTTTTTTTATCCTGTACCAATAAATAAATATTATATACATTTTATGTTTGTATTATTTATTTGGGGATGGAGTCTTGCTATTTGTGCCCCATGCAGACCTAGAACTGGCCATGTAGCCCAGGCTGATCAACTCAAAATCCTTCTGCCTCTGCTTTCCTAGTGCTGATGCCATAGCCATGTGCCACCATGCCTTGATCAACTTTATGAATTCTTTCCAGAGTTATTTTATTTTTTATTTATGTATGTGGGGAGAGTGCCTATATGCATTCAGATGCCAGCAAGGCCAGAGGAGGATATCAGATTCCTGGGAGCTGGAGTTTAAGATAGTTATGAGCTGCTATTTCATAGTCTGAACTTCTTCACAGGTGAGAGTTTGTGTCTGGGTTGCATTATAACAACTGAATTAAAACCATCATTGCAGAAAGTTTTTACAACCCACAAAAGAACTGCTTTATTTGTGATTACCACTTTTAATATGGATTTATTTAATTCTCACATCTATTTGTTTGGCATCTGGTACCTAAATTAAACATTTGGTGTAGATGGTCACCTTAGAAATGCCAAAGACAACAAGCTAGCCTGCAAGCCTGTCACTGACATCCCCTATATTTTCACAGACTGTATATTCTAAAAGATGAGCAGCAAATCTATTCCAAGCCTGAATGATACAGTCCAGTCTAGAGTAACTCTTGACAATTCACTCCCAAATGTTCATAGGCAGAACACCCAACATCTTAATCATCAAACTAAGGTTAGTGGGAACCTGACATTTTAGATATGATCTTGGAGAACATTCGTTCGTGTCTCCTTTCTTTTTCATTAGATATTTCGTGTGATTAGTGGGTGCTCTCAACGTGTGGAAATAACTGAAATGAGTTACTGATATCTTAACGGGGCATTGCCAAATTTGACTTTTTTAGGGGCTAGAGTTATTGCTTCCTTTTGCACTTCGATGTATATGTGGCATCAGGATTTGCAGCGATCACTGCGGAAGGCAAAAAGGAAACTATCCCCCATTTTGTCCTTCACAATTTCAGGAGACATTGTATGTTTGCCATCCACATTAGCTAGGGGACTTCAGGCACACCATTTAACCTCTAGGTTTCCTGTCTATAAGAAGAAGGCAAGGTCTACTAACACAGCCTTCTGAATGCCGCCTCTACGCAGGCATACTCCACTGTTAGTTAATTTGGTGTTCACAGTCGGAGTAAGGGCTGATTCCTGAAGAGCTCCAGGCTGGGTCTCCAGCACTGCTTCCTGCTCCTTCCTCTACGTCAGACTCCTGCTTCTCCCCTAACCCCCAAATACATGCTGCCTGAAGGTGTACCACGGAGAAAAGCCTAGTCAGCTGAAGCCACCCGGCGCCTGCCTGGAGCTGGAGACCAGGGCGTGAGCTTGCCTTCCTTTGACAAGTGCGGCCCAGTCACCAGAAGAAATACCGCTTGGAGGGCGCCTGAGGTCCGGGCGGGGACGCCGCGGCTCTCTGCTAGACTGGGAAACGTGGGAACCATTTTGAGCTGGGTGCGAGTCACGCGGTGATTGCACGGCAGGGATTGTGCAATGGGGAGGCGGCGGGGGACCCGGCAGGAAGTCGGAGCAGGCTGCAACTGCGCCAACTCTTTGCATCTTACATCCCGGCGGCTCCCGCGGGGCGCAGCGGAACCTGGGGATTCTAGCCCGCCTCCGGGGACGTTACGCCCAGGGGCGGTGCCACCTCCACCCTGAGGGGCTAAAAGGTCCGCCTCCCGGCCGCCAACGCTTGCTGGCCAGCGACCTAGGGCTGCACCGCGCGCGTTGCAGGCGCAGTGACGTACGCACGAGGGCTCCAGAGCGCTCCTCCGGCCGCAGTCCCTGTGACGTACATACTATTATTAGCGTCTCTTCGAAGTCTGGGGACAGGCTAGACGTGGGACAGGCGGCTGAGATGCAAATGCATGGGGCGTAGGCTGCGATGCGACATCGAATTCTGCTTCCGGGTGGCTATGCGATTGCTTGGGGCCCTAGGGTGCTGTCATGAGGTCTGTCGGAATAGCTGGATAGCATTCCACAGAACTGGTCGGTATGTTCAGTAAGACGTTGGGATCAGGGACACCCATTGAACCAGTTGCCTGTTATCCCAGCAGTAGGCTAGGGCAGGAGGGTTTCAGCGAGATAGACAGACACCCGCAAGCCTGGGGTACACAGTGAAACTGAAATAAAGAGAAGAGCGGAGAGAGGTAGAGAGAAAAGGAAGTAGATGTTGAGATTACGAGTTTGCCGGTCTCGGAGGCTTATTTCGCCCTCCTTTTTGCAGCATTATCAGAAACATTTGGGCTGCTGAGTTTCCTGACAGTGACACCCCGCGGAGACCTGAGTTGCTGTAGATCAACACACGCTCTTGCAGGCAGAAAGCTGAATTCAGAAAATCACACACACACACACACACACACACACACACACACACACACACACAC
>CAJQZJ010001058.1:641972-656833 GCA_907164525.1 Lophiomys imhausi
AAGGAAGGAAGGAAGGAAGGAAGGAAGGAAGGAAGGAAGGAAGGAAGGAAGAGGGCTGGAGAGATGGCTCAGCAGTTAAGAGCACTGGCTGCTCTTCCACAGGACCCAGGTTCAAATCCCAGCATGCACATGGCAGTTCACAGCTGTCTGTAATTGCCAGGCATAGTGGCACACTCCAGAGGCAGAGGCAGGCAGACCTCTGTGAATTCAGACTAGCCTGATCTACGAAGTGAGTCCAGGACAACCAAGGATACACAGAGAAACCCTGTCTCAGAAAAAACAAAAAAGTTTGGGCTACAAGTAAGCTTTGTGCATGAGATCCTGGGTCCAATCCCAGAACTAGAATTAAATTTGCATTTTATTCACATAGCAACTAAAAAGGGTGATTTAAAGATGATAATAAAACTGGATTCCATCACTTAATACACCAAAGATCTCTGATGGGTCAGTGGACCCATAAAGGAAACAAAGGACAGGGAAATTTAAAAAGGAAATATCCCAAGAGAGTTTTGAGAAGTGCAGAGAATTAACCAGTTTTACTGACACCAGCTATCATGCCCATGACACTTAGACAGTATACAGATGTCACATTAATAAATGTCTTTTCTTCTGCTTTACAAAATTATTCAATTATTTGAGAGAAGGAAGCAGGCAAATCTCTGAGTTGGAGGCCAGTCCGGTCTACAGAGCAACTTCCAGGGCAGCCAGGGCTCAACCAGAACCTTGTTTTGAATCCCCCCCCCCAAAAAAAATGTTTTAACTTACTATCGTTTTATGTCTTGTGATTGCAGGTGCTCTCTCAGAGGCTAGAAGCTTCAGGCTCCCTCTGCAGCTGGAGTTACAGGTGAGTGTGAGTCACACAATGAGTGTGCTGGGAACCAAACTTGGGTTCTCTGGAAGAGTAGTGCACGCTGTTAACTGCTGAGCCATCTCCAGCCTCTATTTTTTTTTAGGTTTAAAAATTTTAATTTTATCTATTTGTTTGTGTATGTGTTTGTATGTGTGCATGACCGTGCCATTGTATGCATGGGAAGGTCAGAGGACAGCTTAAGGGAGTCAGTTCTCTTCTTCCATTATATGGGTTCTGTGGATGGAATTCAGATTGTTAGGCATGGTGGCAAGCCCTTTTACCCAATGAGCCATCGTTCTGACTGCTGGTACATTCATTTTTTTATTCATTTTTTATAAATCGGTGACACTATGATATATGTTCTAACTTGTAAGGCTCAACAAATGCAATCTCTTGTATACATGCCCCTTCACTTACACACACACACACACACACACACACACAACCCAAAGGGAAATAATTTGGATGATACAGTCATGTATGCTACCCTTTCCGAGTATCTCTTCATCACTAATGAATTACCTTTCTCTTTAAATAGCAAAGAAATAAGCACAGGGAACATTAGGTTTTGAAATGTCTGTGGGTCTCTCACTTGGGAAACCTTCACTGATGTAGACTGTCAGTATTCTCCTAATTTATGCTATTGCTTCCATTTACAGTACTTCACTGGTGTCTGCTTGTTTGAAGGGGCAATAGGGAAGCTAATGACATTAAATAAGATCGATTACAGATCATATTTACCTCTCCCTCTCAGTGAGCCTAGCAGACATAGCTCCCATTATTGCATGTGGGAGTTTTGAGCACAGACCTCTGGGTTCTTCTCAGTTTACCAATCCATCATCCCAAATCTCTGCAGTGGGTTGCAAAATTAAAGCTTCAGCTTTAATTGCTTAGTTGCTTTGGATAGATGATCTGCTCAGAAATGGTTAGCAGCAGCAGGTTTTATTTCATCCTATTCTAGCCCTACTGCACCAGAAGGATTTATCAACAGCCTAGAATAAAGAAGGTCCTAGGTGAAAGGTAGTTGCTTTTGTAGTTTCAAGGGTGTGGCAGGAACATGAGTCATGTTTGTTTAGCACTTGGGAATTATTGACCACTTTCAGTGTGCACTCTATCACCGTTCAGTCTCACTGCAACTGTTCATGAGAGGAGGTAGGGCTGACCCATTATCCCAATATGGAGACTGATTGTCAGAGTTCCAAGTTTCCTGCCCATGTCACAAAGCTCACACATGAACACAGCGCTGGAACGTGAATCTTACCACAAGGTTAGTGCTGTAGTCTCCACTTCGAATTGCTTTAGAAGTCTTCATTTAACCAGCGTTCTTCTAGGACTCCTTATGTGTGATCTGTCAGGCTGAGTGTGGCACGAGTGTTCGATGTTGCCACTGTTCTTGATGAAAGAACCTGGCCTTATTAGATGAAAGCTAGTGTATAGATAATATGGCTAGAGTGTGACCTGCATTTTCAAGTACTTCAGGAATGGAAAGAGGGGAGGGTGGGCTGTTCTTTGGGGGATATTTTCATGGTGATAGTACTTACATATTTTAGATATTCGGTCCTTAACTGTTGTATGATTTGCCAGTATTTTCTCCCATTGTCTGTGTTTTAAACTTTATTAATAGTGTTGCTTGAAGCACAAAAGTTTTTAATTTTCTGAGGTTCTATTTCTTTTATTCTGTTGCTTGCGCTTTGGTGTCATATGCATTGCCACGTGTCTGGAAAGAGGCACAGAAGATAAAGTGCTTGCTGCTTCCAAATCCACAAAGTTCACAGAAAAAGCCCTGCGTGGATGAGGGCATGTCTCTAAGCCCAGCCCTGTAATTGGTGGAGATAGGAGCATCTCTGGGACTGGCTAGCCACCAGCATAGCTGAAAAATAGCCCCAGGCACAGTGAGAGACCCAGCCTCAAAGGGATAAGGTAGATGGTAGTAGAACAAGGCACCCAAACAGCCTCTTCTGGGCTTTGAATTCAAATGTACATCCACACTTACATGTATGAATATACCATGCACACAAACGCAGAAATGAGAAGGCACAGGAGCTAAAACAAACAAACAAGAATCTATTGCCAAACTAAGCTTTCCAAGATTTACCTACTTTATTTATTTATTGCTATTTTAAAGCACTGTTGCCTTTGGGGAAATCTAGAAAGTCACACACATGGCCAGGGCAAGGTACCAGGTGAGAAAAATCCTGAAAAAAATTAAAACCCTAAGTTTTTTCCTCACAGGCTGATTATTAAATTCAATGTAAGTCTGGCTAAGTGTTCAAGAGAGAGAGCCCCAATACAGATTCAGTGTGCAGAGACGGAGAAGAGAGAATTTTGAGGGGGTTTTTGGTTGGTTTGTTTGCTTGCCTGTTTATTTTTCCTAATGGATATAAAGTTTTAGTTGTATTTAGAATATTGATTCATTTTGAGTTAATTTTTGCTTATGGTATGAAGTAAAGGTCCAACTTCATTTTTTTAAAAGTTAAATATTTTCTTGAATTGCACCCATTTATTGGGGATAGGGGAGGGATATGCTGTGGTATATCTATGGAATTCAATGGGCATTTTGCTGGAGTCTGTTCTTTCCTTCCACCATGTGAATTCTGAGAGTTCAATACACGTCATCAGGCTTGGAGGTAAATATTTCAATCTACTGAGCCATCTTATAGGCCCCATATTCATTCTTTTGTTTGAGATGGGGTTTCTCTGTATAGCTCTGGCTGTCCTGGAACTCCTTCTGTAGACCAGCCAGTCCTAGAACTCAGAGATCTCCCTGTCTCTGTCCCTCAAGTGCTGTGATTAAAATCATATACCACCACACCTGGCCCTCTCCCATTTACTCTTATCAAAATAAAATGAGTTATCTTTTGATTCTCAATTCTGTTTCATTGATCTGTATGTCTGTCCACCTTTATGTAGTATCTTACTGTTTGATAAGTCTAGTTTAGTAATTAGTTTTGAAACCAGGGGTAATAAGTCCTTTAACTTTGATTTTTTTTTCAAAATTGTTTTGACTATTCCAAGCCTCCTTCAATCCCATCTAAACTGGAGTATAGACTTTCCCCATTACTGAAAGCTTGATAGGGATTATTGCATGTCTTCCAATTCTTAAATGCACCTTTGATTGTTTTATCTCTAATCCTTGTTAGAAGAATGCATACTCTTTGGTGTGTAATGTTTCATGTCCTTGATGAACTACATTTCTTGGTATTTTGTAACTTTTATGCTACTGTAATATAAAGAGACTTGTTTTTCCATATTTCTCTTTTAAATATTGATTTTTTGTGTCCTAAGATATAGAAACAACTGACTTATGTTTGTTGGTTTTGGAACCTGCAATTTTTCTGAAATTCAGAATTCTGAAATTCTGAAAAAGAACCTGAAATATCTGTTAACATTAGCCTTGTGGATTATTTGGATTTAATAACATAAAAGTGCTATTTTTTTCTTCCCAATTTGGGTGCATTTTATTTCTCTTTTAACAGTTGCTCTAACTAGAGCTTTCAATGTGGTGCCGATAGCCCTGCTAAAAGTAAGCTGTATTGTCCTTGGCAACTAAATTAGTTTAACTTATAAATTGAGATGGTTAGGGGGAACCTAATCCTACACAACTGTTGTCCTTATTAGAACAATCCTGAGAGTATGTGTGCAGAGACATACAAACATATGAAGAAACAGCAAGTGCAGCCACCTGCAAGCCAAGAAGAATCAGAAAGGTAAGGCTCAAAGGGACAAAATAAATGGTCAGAGACTGTCCTTGAAGAGTTACAGACATGTTATTTACTTGACAGTGACTTAGATCTAAGCAATAACCTTTAAGAAGAATTGTATTTAGTTATTTCTATGTTTTGGTTTTTCGAGCTAGGGTTTCTCTGTGTATCCTTGGCTGTCTTGGAACTTGTTCCACAGACCAGGCTGACCTCGAACTCAGAGATTCTCCTGCCTCTGCTTCCCAAGTGCTGAGATTAAAGGCGTGCACCCCAACCATCCGGCAGATTTCACTTATTTTTTAAGTTATGTGTATGTGTATATGGGATGGTATGTGCATGTGGGTGCAGGTGCCTGCAGCGGCCAGAGGGCATTGGATCCTCTGTAGCTAGAATTACAGGATGCTGGCAACGGAACCAAACTGGGGTCTGTGTAAAGGTGATGCACACTCCTGACCACGGTGCTGGTGCTCTAGCCCTTTAAACAGTAACTTCTGCAGAATATTCTTGAGTTGGACGCTCTTAGTTTAATTAATTAATTAATTAAGACAGGTTTCTCTATGTATCCATGGCTGTCTTGGATTCACTTTGTAGATCAGACTGGCCTTGAACTCATAGAGATCCGCCTGCCTCTGCCTCAGGGATGCTGGGATTAAAGGCCTGCGCCACCACACTCGGCTCATTTATTTATTTTACATTCCAATCACAGCCCCTCCCTCCTCTTCACCTAGTCTCCTCACCCTCCCACCTCTTCCACCTTTCCCTCCTCCCCTTCTCCTCAAACAAGGAGAGCCTCCCCACCCCTTATCAACCCATCCTGGCTCATCAAGTCACATCAGAACTAAGGGTATATCCTCTTCCACTGAGGCCAGACTAGGTAGTCCAGCTAAAGCATTCCACAAACAGGCAACATATATGACAGGAAACTAGCATTAACTGTCTTCTGAGAGGCCCCACCCGGCCGTGGATGGAAACAGATGCTGAGCTGCACAAACACACACTTGGAGTTGGGCTCTCTTAATCACAGCACCCTTCAAGGGACAGTTAAAAGGTGAGTACAAGTCTAAGGCCTGCCTGAGCTACACTGGAAAACTCTAGCTCAAAACTCACCCATGAGAGAGAGAGAGAGAGAGAGAGAGAGAGAGACAGAGACAGAGAGAGAGACAGAGAGAGACAGAGAGAGAGAGACAGAGAGAGAGACAGAGAGAGACAGACAGAGAGAGAGAGAGACAGAGACAGAGAGAGACAGAGACAGAGAGAGACAGAGAGAGAAGAGCTAAAAGAAAACCTGGAAACTTGGAAAAAGCCTAAAGGAATCAAGGAAATTATGAAAAATAATAGAATATCTTTGTTGTTGTTGTTGTTGGAGACAGTATTTCCCTGTGTATCCCTGGCTGTCCTGGACTCACTTTGTAGACCAGGCTGGCCTCGAACTCACTGAGATCCACCTGCCTCTGCCTCCTGAATACTGAGATTAAAGGCATGCACAACCACACCCAACTGAGAAGAATGTATTCTTAAGAGATGAAAATGTGAAAAGGCAATGTACAGAATTTCTGGGGCTGTAAAACTCAATGCCTGAAATAAAAATCGCACTAGATGGGTTTTGTATTACTCTACTACGGTGGCTATAATGAAGTACTTCCTCCAAACCTAAGCTTTCAAGATTTACTGCTTACTTAATTATTACTATTTTTGAAGCACCTTTGACTATGGGGAAATCTAGAAAGTCATCAGGTGGCCAGGGCAAGTTACTAGGTGGGAAAAGTCCTGGAAAAATTAAAACACTGTTTTTCTTGTAGGCTGATTATTAAGGTTCAGTGTAAGTCTGGCTAAGTGTTCAAGAGAACCCCAACACAGACCCAACATGCTGAGATGGGGGGTAGGAATTTTGTTAGTTTTGGTTTGTTTATTTAAGCCTTTGCTTTGTTGTTTAAGTAAGGGAAGCTTAAACAACAGAAATTTATTTTCTTACTGCTCTGGACAAACAAAATCCCGGCAGAACTGGTTTCCTATGAGGCCTTTCTTCCTTAAAGGAAGAAAAGTTTATTTTGGCTGATGCCTTTGTAAGTTTTTAGTTCATGGTCGGCTGACTGGACGACTGCAGACCAAGGTGAGACAGGAACGTGTCTGTGACCAAGGTGAGAGAGAAACGTGTCTGTGTTGGCTCGGGGCGGCTCTGCTCAACACCTGTACTTCTTTGATTGCAACAACCTCCCAAAGAAACTGTCCTCCTAGGCCTGGGAATAGCCTAACTAGTAGACCTTTGTTGCAGAGCCTAACTGTGGCCTTTGGCCTTCCTCATTTTCTATTTTTCAAGGCTTCTAACAATATCTGTAGACATTGGTTACTTTAGAGTGAGGCAGACCAAGGTGAGCATTTTTGTGCCTGTCCTTTCAGCAGCCCCTGTCAGGCCATAACAGACTTTGCAGTCATGTACAAATAAAATACCTGGAACCAGGCAGGAGCCATGGTACCACACTGGCAGTATGAACCACAGACTTCAAAACCTTTATGGGATAAAGACAATCAATCAATCATGCGCTAAACCGTGCCTTACATGTATAACATGACTTTTTCTTGGTGTATCATTTACTTGGGGACAAGTGTTATATTTAGGGGTATTCCACTGTAAAATCGGTAGTCTGATAACAAATGTTTAATAACCTGCTTCAGAAGGGATGGTGTGGGAAACCTCGATTTTATGGTTCTATAGTGGAAATCCTCCTGATTTGTGGGTGGTTTTGGATACTTATGTGAAAGCATCTGATGTGGAATCCAGAAGACATCATCCACTTTTTGGGGAGTCCACGGGTTCATGGGTAGCCAATTACTAGCTCACTTCAAAAAAGTGGAAGACATAAGTTATCAATTAATAAACATTACCATCTTCAGTTTTTAGTAAAAAAAAAAACAAACAAAAAACAAATAAGATGGGGATTGATGTTTGTTGTCAAGTCACGGCATCATGTTCCTCACTTGTATTCTAGAATGCTCTAGAGGAACTCTGAAGGGCTGTCTCCGAGTGATCTATTGCCATAGCTGCATTCTATCTTTAGATCACTGGCTTCAGTGAACATAACCGCAGGAGCATGCTCGCTGCCCACACGCTACCACCCTGCAGGCAGCAGATCAGGCCTTGAAAGACTTGTTCCTAACTGGTGGATCTGCTAACCTTGTGAGCTGTAGGGAAACTGGAGCGTATCATCTTGTCTTGGCTTCCTGACTAGCAAGGTGCTTTCCTCGATGTTGGCTGTTCCCTGTATCACCACTAATCATGAGCTACCCTGAAAAGTCTTCCCTGGAAAGATTTCTCAACCATCCTTGACAGGCTAACAATTCTGTGAATGTCATATTCTTTCCTGGTCTATTCAGATTCAGGCTTAGGCAAGTCGGCAGAACAAAAGTTGCTTTATCTTGCAATGTGTGTACTTGGACCCAGTCCTCTAAAGTGGTAGTGGATGTGTTCTGTCTTTCCCTTTGTCTACCCCATGGCTGCAAACGCAGAGACAAAAGCATCAGCCTTGCTGTGTATTCTTCACTCACAGCCTGGGATGGGCCATAGAAACCGGCCAGGCTCTACATGTAAAAGACAGTTCTGAGATGTGTAAAATAATCTGAGAAACCAAGGGAGGAGCTCTTCCTCCTTGTGGGTTTAAAGGAAATTTTTGTAGATGCCAGCAGATAAATAAATATCCGGAGAGGTGAGTCTAGGGGCAAGACTATGATGTACCTACTTTATATTCCAGATGTGGCAGTGGTTGCCAGCACAAAGGTTTTTGCTGTTGTTGTTTTGTTTTTGGTTTTCCCTGTGTCTTAGGGCTTAACATCCTAGTCTCTGCCTATGGAGAGATATGTGGCAGATATACAAAATGTTTAATTTCTTTCTCTCTTTTAAAATTAAATTAAATAATTTTTTTGAGACATGGTTTCTCGGTGTAGCCCTGGTTGTCCTGGAACTAACTATGTAGAACCAGACTAGCCTCAAACTCAGAGATCCACCTGCCTCTACCTCCTGAGTGCTGGGATTAAAGATGTGCACCACCATCTCCTGGCTGAAAAACTGTTTGGAAAGTTTTGGTGTAATTGATTTGGTTGGAAAGTGGCTGGGACCATGTGTCCTTGCATCCTCCAAGGAGGACTTGGAATCTTGGGAACAGTATGCAGTGGCATTTGAGTGACAGGAAGGGAGGTCAGAGAGCAGCATTGTGATTCCTCCCTACAGCCACTCATGTCAGCTCAGGGCTTGCTGCCAACTAAGGCTGTGTGAGTGCTGGTGATGGGTAAACCCAGAAGGCACACATTGAGTTTATTGTCCCTTCAACATTGTGCAAAGTTGAGTAATGACATGTTGAAAATACCCTGGGGAGATGCCCTAGCTTTGGAAAGGGCTTTATTCTTCCACTGGGTTGGGAGTTCAAACCAAGTTTACCCATACTTTGAGGGGTTCAGGTGACTGTTAGTCATTCTCTAGTTCCTTTTCTCCCTTCTTTAAAACAGTGGCTCTCAGCCTTCCTAGTGCTGTGACCCTTTAATATAGTTCCTCATGTTGTGGTGAACCCCAACCATAACATTATTTCATTGCTACTTCATAACTGTAATTTTGCTACTGTTATACATTGTAATGTAAACATCTGATATGTAGGATATCTGATATGTGACCCCAAAAGGGGTCACAACCCACAGGTTGAGAACTACTGCTTTAAAAGTTCATGCACTACAGCACCTGATGTATATTAGGCCCTCTATAAATATGTTTTTCTGACATAAATATGATGACACAGGCTCTGTCTCAAAAATCAAACAAACAAAATAAAGAAATATACATAAACATTACGCAGTTCCCCTTCCTTATCTGTGAGTTCTACACCTATAGATTCAACCAACTGTGAATGAAAAAAAATTTCATATGGTATTTGGGAGCTAGAGATATGGCTTAGTGGGCAAGGCCCCTCATTTTGTAAGTGTGAGGACCTGAGTTCGGATCTCCAGCATCCATGCAGAAAGCTGAGTATGACTGCATGTGCCTGTGAACCTGGGGTGGGATGGGGCCGGGGGAAGGCAGGTCTGAAAGCTCACTGGCCTGCCAGCCTGGCCCGAACAACTAGCTAACTTCTTGTTCAGTGAGAGGCCCTGTCTGCGGGCAATGTTGTAGAGACTGGTAGAGGAACTAGACAATTCAACTCCAGTTCCACGGGATCTGACACCTCCTTTTAACCTCCACAGGCACCAATGAGAATGCTTAGGGTGCAGAGGCACGTGCATGCGGCCAAAGGGCAAATAAAATGAAATGAATAAATATCAGCTTTTTTCAATTGAGTGAAGACAATACAT
The DNA here is from genome assembly GCA_907164525.1 of Lophiomys imhausi. Taxonomy (NCBI): domain Eukaryota; kingdom Metazoa; phylum Chordata; class Mammalia; order Rodentia; family Muridae; genus Lophiomys; species Lophiomys imhausi. The sequence goes on from CAJQZJ010001058.1 coordinate 651,855, forward strand.
ACATAATCCATACATAGAACAAAATCTAACCTGTTCTCAGAAGGATAAGAATGGCACTTATTTAAAAAGGCCGCTTATACTGTGAGCCTGAAACATGCCCCACAGCCTCATGCTATAAACACTTGGTCCCCAGCTGGCAGTGCTATTTTGGGAGGTTGTAGAACCTTTGGGAGATGAAGCCCAGCTTGTGCAAATAGGTCATTAGGGACAGGGCTTTCAAGGTTACACCACACCAGTCCCAATTCTTGGCTGGCTGTAATTCAAGGAGTGTACTATATCTTACTGCTAGCACACCATCCTATGCCTCGATGGTCTGAAACCTCTCTGAGATTGTGAATATTTCCTCCCTTTAATTGCTTCTTCTGGCATTGTTTCTGATCAAAGCAGTGCAAAATGAACGCACAAGGCCAAAGATAATTTTTCAGTGTCCTCCCAAGTTTCAGCTCATATATTTTTCATAAAGTCTATCTGAATTTTTAGTGATGTTTCCTGTTTCTGCCATCTTATGACACTTTTTAATCTGTTTAAGCAAGGTGATACTCTATCATTTATTTTCTGAATGGACATCACATCATTGTCTTTCTCCAGTAAACACACAATCTTCAAGGGCAGAAAGAGTCACCACCGTGCCAGGGACCCACATTACCCCTTACACATGCAGCTGTTGGGTTGATACAATCACTTTCTCCATAGCATCATCTCAAAAATGAGTAGGATCTATGCACATACTAATACAGAAAAAAGCCTCTGTGATTGACATGAGTTGAATCATCTAGTGCCTCAGACTTTAGGGCATGCATGATTTCTATATACCATTTTCCTAGTCGAATAGCAAAATTTTAGAGCACTTAAAAGAGTTACACCAAATTCTTATTCCTTTTTCACTTTTCTGTTATTTAAGGGCATGCAATTTAGGCTTTCCACTTTAGCTATCTCCATATGTCAGATGCATACATGATTTCTAGGCCAAGAAATATACATGCCTTTTGGGTCATTTTCATGCTAATGGGCATCACAAAATGTAATCCATTGCAAGGAGAAAGGCTCAAGGGATTATCCTTTAAAGTTTCTGCCTACTGGCAAGCTCACTAGTGTTGAGGGCACCAAACTTAGTCGTCAGAGTAGCTCAGTGTTTGAATTATTAATGCAATATGCTAAGTCCCAAGGGTAGAATAAACCTCCTTAATAGTCAGTGCAAAGTAATCTTAACATTCCTGTAAAACAATAGATTTTTAAAGTCAAGCATTCTTGGGCTTCCTGGCCTCAGAAGGAACCATGACTTGTCTGTGAAGACAAATCAATGAACTTTTTGTGTGGAGATTCGTTATATCTCAGCTTGATTCATTCTGTTACACTGCTGTTAATTACAGGAACCGCAAAAGCTTTCAATTTGATTAAAGCCATAATAAGTATGATTAGTAATACTTTACTCTCTATGTTGAGTGTTTTTAGAATAAATTGATGTTTCTCTTTCTAGACCTTAATACATCAGTGTCATGTAAAATAACTAAATCAGAAAGTCTGATTTATTGTTTGGGACCAAAAGGCTAAGTGGACTTTAATAACTATCAGTGCTAACTATTATCAATCTCATGGTAACCTTGTAGACATTATCATTATCCCCATTTACTGAGGAAATTTGGTATCTTGCTCAAGACCCCACCATAGAGAAACCAGAATTTATTACAGTATGTTGGGAAAATGCAAGTCAGAAAATTACAGTGAAGTGAAACTAAGTTCAATGAGATGGAGCAGGTGTAAAAATAGCACATAAAGTGCAAGCCATGCATTCTCACATATGTGAAATACCAAGTGCAGGCCATGTTTTCTCACATATGTGAAACACAGAGTCCAGGCCATGCATTCTCACATATGTGAGACACAGAGTGCACACCATGTGTTCTCTCATATGTGAGACACAGAGTGCAGGCCATGCGTTCTCTCATATGTGAGACACAGAGTGCAGGCCGCGTTCTCTCATATGTGAGACACAGAGTGCAGGCCATGTTTTCTCACAGATGTGAAACACAGAGAGCAGGCCATGCACTCTCACATATGTGAGACACAGATTGCAGGCCATGCGTTCTCACATATGTGAGACACAGATTGCAGGCCATGCGTTCTCACATATGTGAGACACAGGTTGCAGGCCATGTGTTCTCACATATGTGAGACACAGATTGCAGGCCATGCGTTCTCACATATGTGAGATACAGAGTGCAGGCCATGCATTCTCTCATATGTGAGACACAGAGTATAGGACATGCGTTCTCTCATATGTGAGACACAGAGTGCAGGCCATGCGTTCCCACATATGTGAGACACAGAGCGCAGGCCATGCGTTCTGTCATATGTGAGACACAGAGTCCAGGCCATGCGTTCTCTCATATGTGAGACACAGACTGCAGGACATGCGTTCTCTCATATGTGAGACACAGAGCGCAGGCCATGCGTTCTCTCATATGTGAGACACAGAGCGCAGGCCATGCGTTCCCACATATGTGAGACTCAGAGCGCAGGCCATGCGTTCTCTCATATGTGAGACACAGACTGCAGGACATGCGTTCTCACATATGTGAGACACAGAGTGCAGGTCATGCGTTCTCTCATATGTGAGACACAGACTGCAGGACATGCGTTCTCACACATGTGAGACACAGAGTGCAGGCCATGTGTTCTCTCATATGTGAGACACAGACTGCAGGACATGCGTTCTCACATATGTGATAGATGTTTGATTGAAATTTGATGGTGAATTGCCCCGTAGTCAGATCAAGGGGAGAACTTTAGCCAGCTATATTAATGGGAAGTCACCTGACCTGGCCCAAAGAGAAGTGTATCTACTTTGAGAGCACAGGTGTAGGGGCAATTCTTCAAGATACATGAACTCTAGGGATGAGGTAACCTTACTATTGGTGTTCTTAGAAGTGTGGAAAAAGTGATGGAAACACCTAAATAAAGTGGTAAATAAATGAAGAAGTGAAGTTGGGTCAGGGGGCATGTTGGGTGGCAATATCATGCAAGACCAGACATCTGGGTTCCAACGAAGACCCAAACATCACACTATTCACCAAAACCATTAAGAACACACTGCTAAAGAGGGTACTGGCATCACCAAGAAGTTAGGTGGTGGCCTCCTTCCTCTACAGATTATGACTTCAAACATGAGCATTATCCCAGAGCTGGGTTCTAAAGGGTGAAGGGGCTCATCATAAGGACTAGTGGCAGTGGTGAATGGCCAGAAGTGAGGAGCTCCCAAGTACCTAATGCTACCCAGAAGATGAGGGAAACAACCAAGGGGGCTTTGTGGACAAGAAATACTGAAACGGCTAATAGAGTATCATGTCCTTAGGGGCAAAGATGCAGCCAATAAGGGTGCTATTTAACGGACTGATGTGTGTCTCAGTGATAGATTGCTCTCCTGGTATCTGGCTCAGTGAGTACAGTGATTTCCACACCAGTCAGAAGACCCGAGTTCAGTTTCCCAGAATCCTTTCAGTGATATGCACTTGTAATCCCAGCACACCTATAGCAAGGTAGAAAGTGGAGACAAGAATTCCTGGGAGCTTGGAGGCTCCCTCACTAGCATTTGGCGTGGGGGTGGGGCATCTATAAAGGAGTAGGTCAGAACAAGAACATAGAGCCAATGCCTTACGCATTTTACATGCAACACTCCACAGAGCAATTGGCTCTGTAGAAAGCTGGATGTTTTTTTCTTTTCTTCTTTCTTTCTTTTTTTGTCCTGGTATGTGCACGTGCATATATATACATGTGTGGGTGCATGTGTAGAGGCTTAAGAGGATGTTGGTTGTGCTGCTGTAAGCCACACCCATCCCAGTTTACCTTCAACTTCCGTTTTCTTTGAGACAGGGTCTCTTGTTTTCTGTTAGCTAACCGAGGCTAGCTGGCCCCCAAACTTCTAGGAATTTTTGTCTCTGCTTCCTATTGTGCGTGCTACAAGAGCTCTGGGTTTATAGACACACACTACTATGTGAGTTCTGGAAACTGGACTCAGGTGCCCTGGCTTGCATGGCCATCTCTTTATTCAGTCCCTACCCTCTATGTATTCTTTCTTTCTTTTTTGGGGGGGGGGAGGGGGTGGTTTCTTGAGACAGAATTTTGCTGTGTATCCCTGGCTGTCCTGGACTCATTTAGTAGACCAGGCTGGCCTTGAACTCACAGAGATCCGTGTGCCACCACGCCCGGCTGCCTCTGTGTATTCGTAAAGCTAGTTTTGTAATAATTTCTTGGGACTAGCAGGCTGGATAGAATCTGGCTTCAGACACTGAAGAAGGGTGGAGGGAACTGCCGGGTTCCAAGGCTGTGTCAGGGCAGAGCTGAAGTTCACTTTTTAGTCACATTGCTACAATGTCATCACAATTACTCAGTTGTACACAGTTAGACTTGAGGGCATAGTCAATGAATGTCCTTTCAGGAGAATTGAAGTCATGAAGAATGAACCTCGTGTCTCACAGAGATGGGCTAAGAAAGTTCTCCAAGTTCATATTCAAGCTTTTCTCAAGCAATAGTTTGATGGTTTAACCACATGTCAGATTCATCGTAGTAGTGGCATGCCCCAAAATATTTTGGTCCCAGAAAGTTTTAGCATAAGTATTCACAGTCACGAATATGTATGACTCACTGGTTTTTTGTATTTCCTCTTTCAATGATTTAGTCATTGAATATCTTTAAAACTGTTATTACTTGCTCTGCATGGTGACTTTAAGGTAAGATTTTATTAAACATTTATTAGATTTATTTATTTATTTAGACAGGATTTCACTATAGATAGGTAGGTAGGTAGGTAGAGAGAGAGAGAGATAGATATAGATATAGATATTGCCCTGGCTGGCTTGGAACTTAGAGATCTGCTCAAATACTGGGATTAAAGACATGTGCCACCATGCCTGGCTCTTTAAATTTTAATATGTATGTGTGTGTGTGTGTGTGTGTGTGTGTGTGTGTGTGTGTGTGTGTGT
>CAJQZJ010001058.1:656843-682037 GCA_907164525.1 Lophiomys imhausi
TGTGTGTGTGTGTGTGTGTGTGTGTGTGTGTGTGTGTGTGTGTGTGTGGTATGCACATGTGCACATGTGTGTGCAGGTCATAGATTGATGTCAGGGATCTTTCTCTATACTCTCCACATTATTATTATTATTATTATTATTATTTGAGACAGGATCTGTTCTCTGAACACAAAGCTCTCCAGCTGACTATACTGGGTGAGCAGAGAGCTCAAGGGATCTGACTGTCTTCAACACACACACATACCAAAGCTGGGGTTACTAATGAGTCATGGAGATCTGTGCTCAGGTCCTCATGCTTGCCCAAAAAACATCTTACTGATGGAGAGCCATCCCCATAGCCCCTTGGCTCTTACTTTTAATCTGCTATTAAACATTTAGATGACCTACTATTTGCATGGTACTAAGCAATGGAAAAATTATCAGTCTAATCATTTCCATATCATAGGTGAAACTGATGTTTATGGGTTAGTAAGGACACTGAGAAGATGAAACTAGTGACCATCTAAGGTTGGTTTTGTGGTTAAAAAAATAGCATTTGATTTTACTTTCCTTTGTGTTTTTAGGGTGAGATGAGGGAAAGAGGCTGTTAATTTGAAACAAAAACAAAACCAATGAGAACTGGGGAGATAGCTCAATGAGTGGGTGAAGTACTTGCCCTGAAAATGTGAGGAACTGAGTTCAAATCCTTGGAGCCCATGTGAAGTTGAGCACAGTAGTGGGCATCTATAATCCCAGTGTTCCTAGGTCAAGACGGGAGCCAGCATGTTGCAGGTCAGGTCTCTTGTTTTCAATGATTTTCCTTGACAGAGAATACTTTCCTTCCTAGTTTCTATTGCTGTGTTGAAACACCATGACCAAAAGCAAGTTGGGGAGGAAAGGATTTAGGACTTACCATCCATGTGGTAGTCCATCATTAAAGGACGTCAGGACAGAAGCTCAAGCAGGGCACAGACCTGAAGGCAGGAGCTGACCCAGAAGGCTTGGAGGGGGGCTGCTTACTGGCTTGATCCACATGGCTTTCTCAGCCTGCTTTCTTATAGAACCCAGGTACCCCCTACCCTCCAGGTACCAACCTACCCTGGCACATCAAGTCACATCAGGACTAAGTACCTCTTCTTCCAGAGAGGTCAGACAAGGCAGCTCTTGTAGGGAAAAGGGATCCAAAGTTAGGCAACAGAGTCCAAGTCAGAGACAGTCCCCACTCCAAATGTTAGGAGGACCCACTTGAAGACCAAGCAGCCCATCAGCTTCATGTGTGTAGGGAGCCTAGGTCTAGTCCATGCACACTCTTTGGTTGATGGTTCAGTCTCTGTGAGCCCCCATGGGCCTAGATAGTTGGCTCTGGAGGTTTTCTTGTGGTATCTTTGACCCCTCCAGCTCTCTTAAATCCTTCTCCCCACTCTTCCATAGGACTCCCTAAGTTCTGCCTAATGTTTGTCTGTGGGTCTCCACATCTGATTCTGTTATCTGTTGGATGAAGCCTCTCAGATGACAGTTATGCTAGGCTTCTGTCTGCAAGGATAGAAGAGTACTATATCAGGAGTTGGCCCTATCCCATGGAGTGGGTCTCAAGTTGGGCCAGTCACTGGTTGGACAATCCCTCAATCTCTGCTCCATCTTTATCCCTGCACATCTTGTAGGCAGGACAAATTGTGGGTTGAGGGGTTTGTGGGTGGGTTGTTGTCCCCCCTCCCTCCACTGAAAGTCATCCCTGGCTACAGGAGGTGACCACTTCAGTCTTAATATCTCCCACTAATAGGAATCTCAGGTAGAGTTACCCTCATATCCTCCAAGTAGCTTCCCTATCCTATGTCTCCAGCTTGACCCAGAGGTGCCTCCCACCAGTTTCCCTTCTCTTTCCCACACCTCTCACTCCCCCATTCCCACTCTCCCCACACCTGAGACTCCCACCCCATTTCCCTCTCCACCCGCTTTCCTACCCAGTTCTCTCTCTCTCTCCCTCCACTTCTGATGTCTGTTTTATTTCTCTTTCTTAGTGGGATTCAAGCATCCTCCCTTGAGTCTTCTTTGTTACTTAGCTTCTTTGGGTCTGTGGATTGTAGTATGATTATCCTACACTATATGGCTAATATTCACTTATAAGTGAGTACATACCATGTGTGTCTTTCTGATTCTGTGCTACTTCACTCAAGATTATCTTTTCTAGTTCCATTCATTTGCCTGTATATTTCATGATGTCCTTATTTTTAATAGTTGAGTAGTATTTCATTGTGCAAATGTACCATAGTTTCTTTATCCATTCTTTGGTTGAGGGACATCTAGGTTGTTTCCTGTTTCTGGCTATTACAAATAAAGCTGCTATGAACATAGTTGAGCAAATGCCCTTGAAGTATGGCTGGGCATCTTTTGGGTATATGGCCAGGAGTGGTATAGTTGGGTCTTGAGTTAGAACTATTCCCAATTTTCTGAGAAACTGCCAGATTGATTTCCAAAGTCACCATACAAGTTTGCATTCCTACCAGCAATGGAGGAGTGTTCCCTTTGCTCTACATCCTTGCCAGCATGTGCTGTCACTTGAGATTTTTTTATCTTAGACATTCTGAGGGGTGTAAGATAGAATCTCAGAATTGTATTGATTTGCATTTCCACTTTTTTTTTGGTATCCAGCACTCTGTCTAAAACTAGATTTTTAAAAGATTTATTTCTGTGTCTATGAATGTTTGCCTGCATGTACATATGTGCACTATATGCAAGGTTGGTGCCCATGAAGACCAGAAGAGGGTGTCGGATTCCCTGGAACTGAGTTACAGAAGTTGTGATTTGCCATGTGGGTGCTGGGAACTGAACCTGGATCCTTTTTTTTTTTTTTTTTCCAATTTTTGGAGACAGGGTTTCTCTGTGTATCCCTGGCTGTCCTGGGCTGGAACTGTAGACCAGGCTGGCCTTGAACTCCCAGAGATCCACCTGCCTCTGCCTCCCAGGTGCTGGGATTAAAGACGTGGGCCAGATGAACCTGAATCCTTTACTGGATCCAGCTACTGTTCTTAACTTCTGAGTCATTTCTCCAATCACAAGAAACACTTTTTGTCCTATTGAACCCCAGTGTTTGTAGTCCAGAATGCTGTGGGGCACACAGTTGATACCTAGTATTTGTTGTATCCATTTATCTAATCTAAAATGAGGAGATGGTTTTCTAAAGAATCCCAGCAGAAACTGTGGAGCTAACAGAGGAACAACAAATCTCAAAGAAAGTCGAACAGCCTACAACAACCCACCGTTCTTGACAATAAGGAAAGGAGAAACAACCACAAAGATAGTGTCTTAGGCAACAAATAGTATGCTAAAAAATTGAATGCCAAAATGTCACAGTTTTTTTATTAAAGATTTCATTATTATAAGTTGACATGATATGCTACACCCCAAAAGACTGTGAGCTAATAAAAAGGCAGGCAGTATTCTCCCAGTCCCCTCATGTACACTTTGATAAAGTAAGCTTTTTTAGAAAGTAGAAATTTGTGAGAAAATACACAAGCAATTATTGATCTCCTTAATAATCAGGGAAACTCCAAAATCAAACAACAAAGTTCCTTTTAAAATGATAAAGATGCAAATCATTATAAAAGTTATGATGTTCACTGTGGCTGAACTTGACACTGTGTGCATTTTTGAGGACATGGCACATTTGTAAAAACAGCATGAAAAGTAAGTTGTCAGTATTAACCTTTGCAGAATCTAAAAATGTATAACCCATTTAACTCAATAACTTTTTTCTGTGAATTTCTATGAAAGTAACTAAATATTATATTTTGTAATTGGTGTTTAAAAGTTACTTGCAAGTAGCAGTGCATTAGTTATGAACATATATGGAAACATGAACATATGCTCGTGAATTGAAGTTTAAGAAACTGTATAATTGTATGTATCTATGAGTTTACATATATTTAAAATACACTTAGTGGACTAATAAGGAAGAGAGGTCATGTTTATGGTAAGAGTAGTGAGTGTGTAACTTTATTTTTCTTTAGTTTCTAACTTTTTGTAATTAATTAAAAAGGATTTTAAATGTATTTCCATGTATATGAGTGTTTTGCCTACATATATACCCTATGTGTCATGTAGGTGACACATAGGGTATATATGGGGTTGGTAGAGGTTAGAAGAGGTAATTAACTACTCCCTGGAACTGCAGTTACAGATGATTGTAAGCCACAACATGGTGTCTGAGAATGGAACCTGGATCTTGTGGAAGAGCAGACAGTACTCTTGTTTACTGAGCCATCTTCTCTCTACCTTTGTAATTAAATTTTATGATTTGCACAACATAGTCTCAGTTGTTGAGTGTTATTCCATACAATCTTTTAATAGAAAACATCATGTTGGGTTATTTTTTCCCATTGTTATCTTGGTAATGATTTTGGCAGGATAACAGATTAATGAGCAAATGTTCTTTGGAGTGAAATTATGTGTGAAATAGTGTTCCTGTGTTTGGATAATTATTATTACTGTTTTAGATGATTTCCTAGTAAAATTGGTCTTGCCCTCTAATCCGTTGTTCACATTATTCCCAGTTTACTGCTTCTTAAGTGGAAGGGAAGGCGGTTTTGCCCCACATAGAACATTAGGTGATTTTTGAAGACATATTTGGTTGCTGTAGCTTGGAGTAGGAGGAGGGTGAGAGCTAGAGTGTAGAGAGAGGGAGGGAGGGAGGGTTTCATTTCTGGTAACCAGGAAGCCGATCCCAGAGATGCTGCTAAGTATCTACTGATGCATAAGGTAGCCCTGTCCTAAGAAGTCATTTCCAGGCTCAAAACACATTGAGGTGGAGAACCCTGCCCTTGACTGACTCTTCAAAGACAAAAACCTGCTTTTAAAAAACCTGTTTATATCTCCCTAAATCATCTTTATTATTATTTTTTGGGCAAAGTTTTTGCATAAGACTTATATTTCAGTCTTTAGCCACACAGCATGACTATACGGTGTTCTCTTTGGTTCCTATGACTTGTGGGAGATTGGGTGTCTGAGTTCTCCATACACACTGAATTGTTGCTTGATGGCCAACTGGACAGGACCTAAAACCCCCAGAAGAGAAGTCTCTGGAAGTGTGAGAGTTTCTAGATTGATTTAATTCAGCAGTTTTCAACCTTCCCAATGCTTCCACCCTTTAATACAGTACCTCCTGTTGTGGTGACCCTCAACCATAAAATTATTTTTGTTGCTACTTCATAAATGTAATTTTGCTAATTTTGTAAGTTATAGTGTAAATCATCATCTTTCCTGGTCTTAGGAGACTGCTGAGAAAGGATAGTTCAACCCCCAAGGGTGTCTCCATCCACATATTGAGAACTGCTGGTTTAACAGGGCAGAAGACCTACCCTAAACGAGAGCCTGGCCATCCCCGTGTCCTGCCACATTATTCCCAGTTTACTGCTTCTCAAGTGGAAGGGAAATGAGAGTGAGCTGAGCCAGCCCTCCTGGCTCTCTGCTTCTTGACTGTGGGTACAATGTGACCAGCCACCTCATGGTTTGCCACCGTGACTTTCTCAACATGGTGAGCCATACCCTCAAACCGTAAGCCAACACAAATCCATTCTTCATAAATAACTTTTGTTTGGGATTTTGTCATAGCCAAGAGAAAAAGAACGGTGCAGACTTTTCCTCTGCAACCTTAAGAGCACTCAGAGGTCAGAAAATTTGTTTTTCCTTGAATCCTGTCTGAAACAGGAGAATGGATACAATTGTAGGGAAACCCTTTTCTGATTCTACCTCATGAGCAGCTAGAAAATTCTTAGCAGGATTGTTGAGGAGAGCTAGTCTTTTTCCTCAGTGTTGCAGCCACTGCTAAGGTTCAACAGTAAATGATTCCTTACCCACCTTCATACAAGCAACACTAATTAAGCTCAGTGGGTTACAATGAAAAGCAAAATAAAAAATAAGATATAAAAATAGGAGACTGAGCTGAGTGTACACACCTTTAATCCTGGCACTCAGGAGGCAGAGGAAGGCAGATCTTTGTGAGGTCAAGGACAGCCTGGTTCCTAAAGTGAGTTCCAGGCCAGCCAGGGTTACATAGTGAAACCCTGTCTCCAACAACACAGACAGACAGACAGAGAAAAACAAAAGACCAAGTTCATTATTTTCTTTTTCTGCTATTCAGAGGAGAGAGCAAATACAGTCTCCAATTACCACAAATTATGTAGTCAAGTTTTCCTGAATTTTGGGAACTCGAAGGAGTCAGTACATTCAAAGTGCAATGGATAAGCCTCGGCCCTGGGAAAACTACCTTCAGGATCATGATATCTCCCCTGTCAGGTGAGTATAAGACCAAGTTCATTTTTATGCATGTATCCGCATTCATGTCATTTCCACCTTACGGCACAGAAAAAAAAAAGTCACTAAAATTTCCTACACCCATGCCATATGTCAGGCATATATTGTTTTAATTCTTTAGAAAAACCCCTACAAGGAAAGTATTATCCTTGTTTAATAGGTTAGGAAAATATTGCAAACAGCCTTGAGGTGTTCACCGTGTGGCGGGCAAGATAAGACTTGAACATCAGCAGCCACAATAGAAGCACCGAGGCCTAGCGCCTCTCTGATCCACAAATCATTTAGGGATGCACAGGTGGTTAAGGGTGGAGTTGGAACCTAAAGTCCAGTAACTTTAGATTATGATGTTCTTTCTCCTCCCCGGCATGTCTTTCTCAGCAGCCCTAAGACATCATGTATGCTCCTGAGGGTTAGTGGAGTCACAACAAATGTGCAGTCCTTGTCAGCAGTCACGTGAAGGTGCAGAACTCTGGCCTGGGAGGATTTGGGAGGAAGTGGCTGGAGTGGCTTGAGCACAGGAGTGGAAGGATTTGAACGTTTAAAAGGGTACTGCTGGAGGAGTATTGAGGGGCTGGAGTGAAATCACACGGACTGCTTAAGAGCTGTTTGTGGTTTTTTGAGTGAACAAGGGTGGTGGAGATGCAAAGAAGTGAGCCACCGGGACATACACTCAGGAAGGAATCAGATTTGCCTGTAGATCGCTAGGAGCATGACTCTGGACTCTAGTATAATCTTGTTTCTTTGTTTTTAAATAATTTATTTGTTTTATATGAATTGGTGTTTTCCTGCATGTACGTCTGGGTGAAGGTATTGGATCCCCTGGAGCTGGAGTTACAGTTGTGAACTGCCATGTGGGTGCTGAGAATTGAAACCAGGGTTTCTGGAAGAACAGCCAGTGTGCTTATAACTGCTGAGCCATGTGTCCAGCCCCCTGTAACTTTGTTTTTAGGCAGGGCTTCTTAAACTTTTTTCCTATCTGTAATTCTTTTTGCCTGAGAAATGTTCATGCAGCCTTAGACATATAGATATATAAATCAAACATTTGCTGATAATAGATCATAAAGTATTTTATTTAAAAATAATTTTGATATATATGTAATTTTATCATTTATTAAAGAAAAAGTGAGTTTTTACACTAGATTGAATTTTTTATCATATCCTTGCTATGATAAAAATTGATCAAAAAACAACTTGAGGGAGGGAAGGGTTATTTTAGCTTATAGATTAGAGTCTTTTATTGAAGAAAGTCAAGGCAGGAACCTAAAGGCAAGAAATGAAGCAGAGAGCATCGAGGAACACTATTTTCTGGCTTGCTTTTCATGGTTTGCTCAGCCTGCTTTCTTATTCTGCCCTGGACCACCTACACAGGGGTGGTACTACCTATAGAGGGCTGGCCCTCTCTCATCACTCAGTAACCAAGAAAATGTTCCACAGACTTGCCTACAAGTTAATCTGGTACAGGTGGGTTCTTTTTTTTTTTTTTTTTTCAATTGAGGTTCTTTCTTTTTGAGCTTCCTTCTTAACTAGATTACTGTAGTTTGTATCAAGCTGACAAATACTAACCAGAACAGATGTGCTTGCTTGTTTTTAGATAAAGGATTTAGTCTTGGCTGAATAGTTTTTTGTTTTTTGTTTTTTGTTTTTTTTTTTTTTTTTTGGTTTTTCGAGACAGGGTTTCTCTGTATAACAGCTCTGGCTGTCCTGGACTCGCTTTTGTAGACCAGGCTGGCCTCGAACTCACAGAGATCCGCCTGCCTCTGCCTCCCAAGTGCTGGGATTAAAGGCGTGCACCACCACCGCCCGGCTTGGCTGAATAGTTAATGCTTCAAACTTGGAGCGACTTTGATGGCTTTCAGAGTTGTTACTGATACTTGATGGTGCCACCATCATGAGATGCTGAAAATGCCACTTTGCACAGATATCACACAGTCATGTAAGTGTGTTTAGGTCACTTCAGAAATCGCTGGACATTCTGTCCTAATTGAAGGTCAAAACACAATAAACTTTTGTATGTGTGTGTGAAACTTAATTGAAACAGAACTTTTATTTTTGATTTAGTTCTAACATTTACATATGTTTTGTTGGGGGGGGGCCACTCATGTGTGATGTCATCATACACGTGGAGGTCAAAGGACAACTTTTGGTGCTCAGATCTTTTCTTCCAGGATGTGGGTTCTGGTTATTAAGTCAGATTGTCAGGTCTGATGGCAATCTTGCCATCTTGTCAGCCTCTAATCAGCCAATTAAAAAAAAACAATTTAACAGAATCTAATCCAAACATATACTAATTTGATGCATGGTGTGGAACAAGTGGAGAAATATTCAAAGTCTTTGTTATAACAAATGCTTCTATAAGAACAGCAAACTTAGCCTGCTGTGGTGGCACACGCCTTTAATGCCAGCACTTGGGAGGCAGAGGCAGGCGGATCTCTGTGAGTTCAAGGCCAGACTGGTCTACAGAGCTAGTTTCATGATAGACAGGGATACACAGAGAAATCTTGTCTCTAAAAACAAGCAAGCAAACAAACAAACCAGCAAGCTTTCTATATACAGCAATAAAAACAAACAAACAAATAAATAAAAATTAATAGTGCAACTCATAAGATCTGAGCCAAGGCGCTTCAGGCATTGTTTGCTGGTGTTTTGTGTTGTGACAGCACACACAGGTCAAAGAGCACATGTATGTTCAGAACCAAGGTAGTGATGACATATTTCAACACAACGGGCAGGCACTGCTAGAAATATATCAGATTGATGATGTTTAATTTTTAAATTAGCTTTTGGTTGTTGCACATTTTAGAAACCTTTTATTTAATGAAAATGTTTGTGAGCACACCACACTAAATTATGAGAAGACCCACAGTTTTGTAACAGGACCCCAGACCTTAGCACAACTGACTCCATGATGGAAGTGCCATTCAGGCTGTAAAACTCAGGAAGTAGACAGCACCACCTGCTAAAAAAGAAAACAAAGATCTAATCCATCCAAGTCCATAGTTGTGGGAAAGTCTCTGACTGGACTAACCTGCTTTTTGGCTTCTGTAGCTCTGCTTCTAGCTAACTGTTCTTGTTAACTGAAGTATGTCAACCCAGGACTTTTTTTTTTTTTTTTTAATGTGTGCTTAAAGCTCATCTTGAGAAAGACTCAGTGCTACACTGGGATTCTGAACACCCAAGGTAGTCACTGGCCAGCTAATAAAGACTTTGTCTTGGCTTAAACCCATGTTTGCACAGTCTCTCTGGTGTATACCCCTCAAGTTTAAGAAGTCAGAATTGAAGACACTTGAACCACACTTTTTTTTTAAAAAAAGTAGAATAAGACTTAAAAAATAGACTGTGAAAGATGATACTTAGTGAAAAATTAAAAACGCTAGACACAAATTAGGCATCAATGGATGTTAATTCTTATTACTCTCTTCCATATTTTGTTTGTCTCTCCTATTCCTTTACAGAGAGCTCTTACACAGAACATAGGCTGGGCCTGAAGAAACTTGCCAAAGCGTGAGGTTTGTTTTCTGGTTAAGTCTTTATGAGGGTTAGTATTGTCAATTTGGCAGTTAAAATCACCTAGGAGTCCAGCCATGCCTTTGGGGGATTATATAGATTAGGTTATTTTTTGGCCATGCCTTTGAGGATTATCTAAATTAAGATAATGGAGATAAAATGCACCATTCCATCTGCTAGGGTCCTGGATTTAATACAGAGGAGAAAGCTAACCCAATCATTCTCTCTTCTTCCTGACCATCCAGGCACTGTGACCTTTCACCTCAAGTTTCTGTCATTCCGACTTTCTCATCAAAATGGTCTATATTGTTTCCCACTGTATGGTATAATAAACCTTCCCTTCTTTAAATTGCTTTTGTCACATATTTTATCGCAGCAACGGGCAAAGTAAGTCTCTCCTGAGCCCTCCTCCGGCGTGGCTGGGATGGGGTGGAGGTAAATACCGAGGGCAGGGATGCCTCCAAGGGCATAGGTCATTCTCGCGGGAGAATTCTGATAATCTTTTTCTCTGTGTGAGCTCATGTCTTTTTTTTTTTGAGACAGGACATCTCCCAGAGATCCTCTTGCCTCTGCCTCCCGGAGTGCTGAGTGGGATTAAAGAAGTGTGCCTTTACTCCCAGTCTGAGTCCAATTCTTACAAGCTCGTAAAAAAGAAGCTAGCAGGGACACTTGCGCGCGTGCCAGACCGGATGGGGGCGTGGCGAGCAGGCGGAGACTCTAGGGTCCTCAGGCTTGGGTTTTGGCCACGCCCCACTGTGGGGGCAACTTCTGACGACAGGGAGGTGGGCCGGACAAGGGGGCGTAGCCAAAGGGGGCGGGGACTGCGGGGAGGGGAGGGGCGCCGGTACGTCCCGGAGCGCAGGCCGCGGCAGCCGCGGAGTAGCCGGCAGCTGCTGACGCGCCGCTGGCCCGCGCCCGGCCCTGCTTGTCCTCTCGGTGCCTCTTCTCAACTGCGGGTGTCCACGCCGGGTCCCGCACGGCTGGCCTAGTTGCCAGCCAGACGCCCGGCCCGGACGGACGCTGCGCCAAAGAGCCGCGCGTCCCGGCGCACACGGAAGTGGTGAGTGTCACGGTGGGGAGGTGGACACGGCCGCAGCCGGCTCGGTGACCGAGCGAGGGGCGCGGAGTGGGGCCTCCGGGCCGTCCAGGGCGGCGGGGATTTCCAGGCGGCGGCCCGGAGGGGAGGGTAAGGGAGGGGAGGGCCGCTCTCCTAACAGCGGCCCGCGCCGCCGACATCCTGTTTATGGCCCAGCGGCCTGCGCGCCGATGGCCTTTGGCGCCGCAACAGCCCGACCTCAGGACTCACCGAGGGTCGTGGCCAGCGTCCCGCCTGATCAGCACTTGCAGGGGGACTTTCTGGGGTTTGGGACTACGTGGGGCGCGCCCGGGAACTCCGGACCGCAGCTTTCCGGA
The DNA here is from genome assembly GCA_907164525.1 of Lophiomys imhausi. Taxonomy (NCBI): domain Eukaryota; kingdom Metazoa; phylum Chordata; class Mammalia; order Rodentia; family Muridae; genus Lophiomys; species Lophiomys imhausi. The sequence goes on from CAJQZJ010001058.1 coordinate 668,049, forward strand.
AAGCAGCGTGATGGAGGGCCATGGGTGAAGAGACCCGGGAGAGGGCACTGACTGCAAATCCTCTCCAAACGGATCAGACTCATAGAAACTGGGACTAGTGTATGTGTGGATCCCTAACTCTTTGCACCGCTTCCTCGCGGCCGCCCCAGTCGCCTCAGATGCAGTCGGCAGCCCTCTGGAGACACTCCCAGGCTCCAGGGATGCCTGTTTACGAGGGAAATTCTTTAGGTAGACTAGATCAAAGGTGTGGTTATCACCAGGAGCCTGTGTACCCTCTTCGGAGGTATATTCTCTGTGATTTCAGGGGGACAAGGACCGTGCCCTAATTGATAATGTTAATTCATGGCTGTGACCTGTCTTCTGCCCCTGCTTGGATACATCAGAATCCGTGTTACTAAAATTCCTACCCAGTCATAGAGCTCAGTCGCAGGTATTTACGGTAGTATAAACTTACCATTATTTCTTTCAGGGCATAAAAGCTTGGGTCATTAAATAAGTAGAATGTGGAGACAATTAGAACAATTATCTAGTCTTTGGGTGTTGCCCTCACTTTGAAAAAGAAAATATTTGAGTTATGTGTGGGCATATGTGCAGTGTAAGAAACTTTTTTTTTAAGATGAGCATTTTATATTGATTAAATCTTTGTTCCCCCTTTCCAAAACCACATTTCGTGTGGCCTATTGCTTTTGATTGTGGAGACTGATGTTCTCCAAGTACTAGGATTTGGGGGTAGTATCATCTGGCTCAAAATGTCAATCAGTAGTGCCCAAGTTGAGAGATCATGTGTGGGGGTACCAGGTAAAAAATAAGATTTGGGGCGCTGTGTGGCAAGTCATTTCATTCCTGGCTTCAGTTTTCCAACATCGAAGGGACACTTTTTATCGAAGGATCAGTGTGTTCTTTTGTACTTTGTGGTGAAGGTTAATGGAGACTGCCAGCCAGCATCATAGTTCTGGTGTAACATGCTTTGTAATATGGAGTAAATGTCTCTTCTGTATGGATCTAGATCATGTTGAAAGAAACAGATAAATCATACTAGAGGGAGCGTGGACATTATGAATAGTAATTATAACCTAATTCTGTGTATTGTATTAACTAGGTACTATGTATTTCAGTTTCTCTATGCTGCTGTACTTTTTTTTTTGAGGGGGGGGTGCCCAGATTTCTCTCTTATCCTTTACATTGAATACAGCTAATTTAAACTGTTTCAATCCCATGTCACAGTGCACTATTTACTGACTTTGGGAAATGATGTTAGAAAGCAAATACATTAGATATTCGTACAATAGCTAATACATTTCCCAAAATGTAACCATATTCCATTTTGTTGTAATTTAGGCAAATGTTAGTATCAGTTTGGCTAACCCAGACAATCATTTTCTTTCTGACCACTTGGTATCCACCCTTTACAAATTTAAGGTGCTAGCAGGAGTTTGGCTGTAAAATCCGTTTAATTGGGACACCTGCTATAAAAAGCTACTGAAAAATATGGAGTTTTAAGGATAGGGTGGCTTTTATAGTAATGTGCTTGCCTTGAATTGCACAAGGGGACTTAACTTTGGGGCTACTAAAAAGTACTATGAAGTCTGCCAGTTTAAAGAGGTTGGACTTTATAAACAGTAGTGATTCTAAACAAGACTAATTTCAACAGCACATTATCAGCTAAGATTTTAATAGTGTCCAAAAGACATCATTCTGTTTCTTCTGAATAACTTGAAGTAGCATATATTTGGAGAGAAGCAAATGAAGCAACTATTTAGAAAATATGTAGACTTAAACCCATTTTTATACAGAGAATACTAAGTATAAATAATTGTATTAATTGAAAACTGTTATAACTTAGCACAGACCAGGTAGGATCTGTGTTTCTCATACAGACTCTCTGTGTTGTCTGAGCTGTGCATACTAGGGAAAGAATTTTTGTTTTTTTTTTTTTTGTTTTTTTTTTTTTTTTTTGGTTTTTCGAGACAGGGTTTCTCTGAATATCTCTGGCTGTCCTGGACTCGCTTTGTAGACCAGGCTGGCCTCGAACTCACAAAGATCCGCCTGCCTCTGCCTCCCAAGTGCTGGGATTAAAGGCGTGCGCCACCACTGCCCGGCAGGGAAAGAATTTTTAAAAAATAATTTTCACAGGGCTTGAGAGATGGTTCATTGGTTAAGAGCACTGCCAGCTCTTCCAGAGGACTTGGATTCAATTCCCAGCACCCACACGGTGGCTCACACTTGTCTGTAACTCCAGTTCCACGGAATCCAACATTCTCACACAGACATACATGCAGGCAAAACACCAAAACATAAAATAAAAATAAATCATTTAAAAATTTAAAAAACAATTTTAACACAGGAAATTTCAGGTAGACAGGGAATGGGTTCTTTAAGCAGACTCTAGCTGAGCAAGCGACTTTTGATGTTCTCTGATGTGCTGTGTCTTAATGGCACATGGAGCCTTGCCATAGAATAGAGGTGCCTGAAGGAACCTTGATGAATCTTTCAGACTAGTGGTAAAATTTCATGCCCAGGGAGACAGTGATATTTCTGAAGAGTTTTGGAAGGTACACTTTGAGGGGAAGGTAGTATCTAGTGGGTTTACTGTCAAACACTCAACAATGCACACAGCAGCCCTTCCTATAACAAAGTATGACCTGGCTCAAAATGTCAATAGTGCTCAAGTGGAGAGGTCATGCTTGGGGGTGGCACGTGAGAAAAGAGACATTGGAGCTCATGTTATTTTATTCCTGGCACCAACTTTTCTGTTCAAGAAAGGAACGAGAGCTCCTAGGTTAGTTATTTTGCAGTCTTGGTGGGGAAGCCAGGTAAGTAATGGAATCATAACTCGTGGAAATCCAAGGACATACAACTAGAGAGGCTATGGAGAAACTTTGTAAATGAATTGTTGAGGAAGAGGCTGAGTTCATCTGTTGAGTGTCAAGCAGGGGGATGATTTAATGTCATTGAGTTTTTTTTTTTAATATTTGGAGTAAGGGATTTATTTAGTATGCTTAGTTTTATGGGTAGAACATTTTCTTTTCTTTCTTTTTGTAGTGCTCCCCAACCCCCTTTTAAACACAAAGCTTGTTTTCTCATGACCAGGAGAAAACTCACTATAGAAAACTTGGAAAATGTAAGAAAGTAGTAAGTAGAGGAGAGAAAAAAATCCTTTATGCTCTATTGCCTTTTTCACTTAAAGACAGTCATATTCTCACCACATTTTCTGAGTGTGGTTAAAATTGGAAGAAGACTTCTCGTAGAAGGGAGCAGAGCTGTTGGTGGCCTAGTGGGTAAGGGGAGTCTACTTGTTTCTATGCCCTCTGGTTTTCCTTTTTAAATAATTCCAGTCAAGCTATGTGTGTGTGGTGCATGTCTGTAGTCCAAGTACTTGGGAGGTGGGGGCAGGAGGAGCATTGAATTCAGTAGTTTAGTATCAGCCTGGGATAGATAGTAAGAGATCTTTTCCTACAAAATATTGTAATGCAAAGTACAGAGACATTGATTCATTGGTGCTAGTGTATTTTGTGCTAAGCGACAAGCCTTGCCTTTAGTCCTTCAAGTGTTACTTCCTCTGCTTCTTATTCTCCTTGTCTTCGGAGAGGTATGCCCCTGTAGCTTCCGGTCTCAAAAACTTTCTGGTAACATGGTTTGAAACAGCTGCCATGTTGAAATGCTGGGGCTTTAAGAGTAGGAAAAGAATTCCTGTGAATTTTCTTGCCTTTGAAGTACACCCACACTCTTGGCAGTTTGAGGTAATCAGGAAGAATAAAACATTAAGTTCCTTCTATGATGCCACCACTTGAGGTTTTAATGATGTGTGGTTCTTCACAGCTGGTCAGAGCACACAGCATTCTTCAGTACTGAGTAGATCCCTTAATCCCAAGGCAAGATTTGAATTAGTAAGCAAAAGGAAAAAAGCATTAGTTAATTGACTTGGTCTTCTCTATCCCAGGCTTGGTCTGGAACTCACAATGTGGCCTCAAACTTGTGATCCTTCTGCCTCAAGCCTCCCAAGTGCTGAGATTAGAGATAGGAGCCAACAGCAAAATTCTTTTAAGTGTCTCTGGCCAGAAGACAGCTGAAATTTGTTGAAATAATTTAAATCTGTGTAACTGGTTGACTTAACATCTGTATTCACATGACATTTTGTTTATCCATTTATTAATAAGTAAATATTTATTGAGCTCTTACTAATAATAGTCATAGAGAGTGAGGAAATGGAATTAAATACACAGGAGTCTCTGCCCTCATAGTGTGCAGTCTGGTAGAAAAACTGAGGGTGTACACAGTTTTGTGGTGATGTGGATTATGCACATAGACCGAGTAAGTTGTGTCATCTGGTTGTAGAATGGTCCTACAAATCTTCTGAGTACTCCTTTGCAATCTGAAGAATAGCAAATTGATTCTTTTTATATACAAACATCTCTTGGTATTTGCTAAGTGCTTGGCAGATAACAATGCACAAGTGATATGGAAATAAACGTGCTATACATAGCTTTTACAGTGTGAGTGCTGCTATAGCCGAGGTGAAAATTAAGATTATTAGAGCCTCTCAGGAGAGTTAGACCCTGCTTAGAGCCTTTCTTAAGTGCTTTTGTAAAGAGACAGGGTGGAGTTGGTAGGTGGCTGAGTGGGTTAAGTGCTAGCATGAGAACCTGATATCAAGACTGGGTGCAGTGGCATGTGCTTGTCACCCGAGTGCTGGAGAGGGGATCGCTGGGGCTTGCTTCCAGCCACACTAGCTAATAGGTGTGCTCCAAGTCCAAGTAAGAGGCCCTGTCTTCTTTCTTTCTTCCTATTTTTTGGAGATATGGTCTCTATGTAGCCCTGGCTGTCCTGGAACTTGCTATGTAGACTAGGCTAGTCTTGAACTCACAGAGATCTATCTGTGTCCTGGGATTAAATGCTGGGGTTAAAGATGTGTGCTACCACTTCTGGCTCTTAGAATTGCTTTTGGTTTGCTTTTGAGATTCTGTGTTAAAATACAAAGTGGATGGCTCCTAAGGAACCCCTCGGATTGGCCTATGATGCACATGCACACATACCCCCACATGCATGACAGTGTGGGTTTTGCTCCTGGGCTCAACAAATACTCCTGCTTCAATCTCCAAATAGCTGCTGCTCAGGGCACACATGGCTGCACCTGGCATCCAGTCGTTTGGAAGAGGCTTCATTTGAGTAGGTCCTTGATGAGTGTGAATTCCCTTGTTCTGAGGTAGGATGGGGTTCTAGGAAGACATGCAATATGAGCAAAGGCATGAAGCAAAGGTGGGCATGTACAGAGATGGGTGACAGACTTATTTGCATGCACTGATTAGAGCCTAGACTTCTCAGGAGAGAGCAGGAGGAGGTGAGACAGTTTGGGATCAGCTTGTTAGCAGACTCTCGAGTCTGTAAGCAGGAAGAGGTCAGGGACTGTGGCCTCTGTCCAGTGAATGAGTAGAGAAGATGAGAGCATTTGAAGTTTTTGGGCTCAAGAATAAAATTAGCAAATGGAAGACCTGTGAAGCGTTTTGAATTCTGTACAGGATCAGCTTCTACCTTGTGCTACTCCACCCTTTCCTTCTCCCCAGCACCATTTTCAGCCCTTCTGGAGTCTACCAGCAAACAGGACATGCCTACCTGGCAAGGAGCCCATATATGCTTTCCCTACAGTGCCCAGAACCCATTTTAAGTTGTTTTTAAAGTTATTGGAGCTAACTTTTGTCTTAGTGATTGATGAGTAGTAGGATAAAGAGAGAGAGACCACAACCAGAGTAAACAGCCCGGACACTGATTGGAGAGGAACCCAGGGTGAACAGTGTAGCAGTTTGAAATTGTCTCTATGACCACCCTGGTAAAGATGAGGAAGGCATGCAGAATGGCTGTGTTGTAGAGTGAGTGACGTGAAGGTGACGTGAAAGTTCAGGTCTGTAACTGACGAGGCCACTTCATACACCTTGCTTAGGGGCTGGCAGGCGTGTAAGTAGAGGCAGGGACAGGATAAGAAACTGTTCTCAGAATTTCTCCAGGACAGGTTTAAAGAGGTGTTTCCTTAGAATGAAAATCCATTGAGGGATCTTCTCTTTACTGACGGAATGGGTTGGGAACAACTGTTAGGGAGGACCCTAGTGCCTATAACCCAAGCTGAAGGAGACTGACAGGCAGTTTATTAAACCTCCAGTAGAAAATAGATCTATTTATTGCATTTTAGCCTTGCTCCGCTTCCTTTTTTCCCCTTTGTTTGTTTCTGAAAAAGATTTATTTTTGTCTATGTGGATGTGCATCTGTGTGAATGTATGGCACTAAACATGTGCCCACAGAGGCTAGAAGAGGATTTCCTGAAATTGGAGTCACAGGAGATTTGAACTGCCTGATTGGTTATGAGAACTCTGGTCCTCTGGAAGTGCTCTTACCTAGTGAGCCATATCTCCAGCCCCCTTTCTTGGTTTTAATAGTCTGTTTTAGAAGCTCTGAACCCACACTCTGGATTCAGCTCTGAGAACAAGTTATGACTGTGGCTTTTGCAGAGAATGAGGTAGAGACAGTATCTGCCTCTAAGATCATTTGAGTACTGAGGGACTAAACATTTTGGAATAGTGTCAGGCATATACTTTGAGGTACAACTGTTCTGGTTGTTTTGGTTTTTTAACTTTTAAAAGTGATTGGTGTATATTCTTTGAGACAATTTTTTAAAAGCTCAAGCTGTATTCAGAATGTTTAAAGATCATGTGGCATGTTCCCAGAAGACACTAAACAAAAAATTCCTGATTTCTTTTTCTGAAAGATTTCTGTTAATGGGGTAGATTAAAGAAAAAAAAAAGTGTTGGTTCTTAACAAAGGCAGTTTACATTGACGAAAACTTTGTTATGTGGATATCATGCAAGATGCTAGATAAATTGTTTTCCTTTATTTTTTAGATGAAAAAGACGCTTTTATATAAGTTCTGTAGAAGCTGTCAAAGATACTATTTGGGAGGAATGCACTGGGTGTCTTGAAGACCAGTGTAAAGGTGCTGTTTAGTTTTGTTGGTTCCATGTGTGTAGCCAGTGGGCTGTTGGCAGAGAAACACAGGCAGATAGATCTGTTTGTAAAATGTCTTTAGAGTTGTGTCAAAATTAAACATTTTATAAAGGAGATAGCTTTGCTTCCTAAAGAATTATAGTAATTTAAAGGAACTTTCAAATGTGTGTTGTTTCCCATTCTACAGTTTCTGCTCTGTGTATATATCATACTTTTCTGAAGCAAGATCTAATTCAAAACAGAAAATTATAGAGTCAGTCCTTTCTCCTAATTTTGTGTGTGTGCATGTACAGATAATGTGTATATTTTAAGTGTATTTCATTCTTAGTGATATTCTTATTAGACAAGTTGATTGAATTTAGGTATTTGTAAAAAGCAATAAGCTGGGCAATAATTGTAGCACTTGGCAAGTGGAAGCAGAAAGAAGAGTTAAGGTCATTCTCGCTACTTAGAGTCTCAGTTGCCCCAGGCTGCCTGAGACTCCGTCTCAGAAACAAGCAAGCAAACAAAAACAACCTCTTCCTCTTTCCTTGGTGTGAGAAAGAAAAGGATAAAAGAACATGTGGTTGGAATAACAGTCTCGATACCATTTTAAAAAAGATTTGTTATTATCTATGTTGTGTTTTTGCTTCATGAATTTATGTGCAGTGTGTGCAAGCAGAAGTCTGCAGAGGCCAAATCCAGTTGCAGGCTGTTGTGAGCCATCCTGTAGGCACTAAGAATTGAACCCAGGACCTCTGTCTGAAGAGCAGCCAGTGCTCTTAACTGTTGATCCATCTCTCTTATCCATGTGCATTGACAGCAACAACCAGGTAGCTGAATCTTTTTTTGTCTTCCCATTTAAGATTGAGAAAGACAGAAAACCCCCAGTCTGCTCTGTGGAGGGCAGTGGGCAAAGGAGTGTCCACCTGAACCTGTGGAAAGACTACCTGGAGAGATTTAAAGGGTAAATTTAGATGTAACATTTTCAGGTATGTCTGATGACAGAGGCTGGTCTGACTGCAAAAAGTAGAAATAACAACCATTTGTAATGAATGCAACTATCATTTGTTTTTAATAACATTGTAAAGGGCTTAAGGGTATTAGAACTGACAATAATTCACTGATTAACCATGATTATATCTGTGAGCTTGTTTGTATAGTTAATATAACTAATTTTCTCTGACAATGGTGAGGCTATAATTTATAGCAATTTTTTTCAATTAGTAGAATTTAAAATAATCTTTCATGCTGGTAGGTTGCTGGCAGAGAGGCACAGGCATACCTATTTGTAAAATGGTGTCTTTAGAGTTTGTGCTGGTGTTATGTTTGAGACACACACAGAAAGAGGGGCAGGGGGAGAGCCTGCTAAATGTATCATCCTGTGGAAAATCTTTTTTTGGCTTCACATAGGAAGGCAGGCAGATACAATTTGCATTATAAAGATATTTTATAGGATTTTTAGGATTAATTTATATAACAGACTAAAGATAATGGGATATGTTTTGCCTAAACTTTGCATACTGCTTGATCTTGTTCAGCTGGAGTCACTCTAAAATGCTGACTGCTTGCTAACCACTGTGCATCTGTTACCTCATTGGGAAACTCAACTGATATCTGATGGCACTTCTACACAGCTTGGCAGTCGCTTGTTTACAGAGATCTTTCACTCAGGTTGCTTGGATGTAGAAGGGAGGGGTCATAGGTTGAATTGGCCTGCACATAGATGGTAAGCCCTTTTTTGCTGTGACTTTAGAAAGTAGACCACTTCTGATACACAAGCTGGCCAATATAAAAATGCTCTCAGGTTTTTATATTGACTTTGTGATTTAATAGCTCTGTATAGATCATGATATGTGAAAACAAAGTCAGCCTGACTCTGTCCTTTAGGTATCTTGCTACTAGAAAAGACAGCAACTTAACAGTTACACAAGTATTTGTGATATTTATGGTAAGTGTCAGAAGAGCTGTCTAGTTGACTGTAAGACAAACATAGAACAAGGAAGAGGGTTCTGGGCAGTATGTTTTTTTTGTACACTAAGATCTGAAAGGTGAGAGAAGCTGTGCTAAGAGTTTAAGAAAGTTTTCTATCTGTGAAGATGATTCAGTGTGTAAAGGGAAGTTTTACCTTTACACACTGAGAACCTGAGCTCCATATCTAGAATCCATATAGTGGAATGAGAGAACTGACTTCCACATGTATTATGTCTATGTGTGTGTGTGTTTTAAAAAGAAAACCAAGATGTTCGGACAATGACTGAGGAAGACATCGGATGTCAACTTCTGGCCACCATGCACACATATTGACATGTACACACACATGCAGGCACACACACAAAATAAAGACTTCTGACTAGAAGAAACAACATATGCAAAGGCTCTGAGGTAGGACAAAGTTCCTGTACTATATACAGAAAGGGAAAAGAAGCTGGGTTGTAAGCTAGGTGAGGCCCTGATTAGGCAGTGCATTATCAGTCATATTTCTTTGGGGTTTCTAGTTTGGTAACAAAGGAAATTGAAGGTCTTAAGCTGGGCAGTAACATGATGGGACTGGTATCATCTCTTGAAAAAGAAAAAGAACATAGGATCCCACCTCTTACTACTGCTCCAAATGGACCTCCTCTCTCTACTTCCTCAGTCTGCTGCCAACAGTCTTGAAATCTTTCATTTCCTTCCACCCACTCATTCTTTAACCCTGTACAGACTGCTCTCTTCATACTCCAGCCTCCTTTCAGTCATGTGTTGACACCTTTTTTTCTGCCCTTGTTATGTAAAAGCTCCTTGTTGGCAGATGCCCCAGCCCACTGTCTTCTGGTGTCTGAGGCACAGTAAGTACTCTTCTCTTTTGTGTCTGTTCTCTTTGGGTAGATGTATTTTCCTCTTCTGACTACTTCCCCTCCCTTAGTGGGGTTCTCCTCAAGGTTCGTGTGTTGTGTAAACTGTATAGATTTCCCACTTTTGCCTGGACCCAGTTATTTTCATTTGTATCCCTTCCTCTCTGCTCTTTACTTTCCCAAATACTGGTTGAACCATTCCACCGCTGTTCAAAGCATTGGGGACAGCAGGCATAGGCACTTGTGACAAGGGCTTGGGTGAAAGAGGCTTGGTTTCTGCCCTGAAAGGAGAAAACATGCTTAGATGTTCAACATGTCAATTTTTAATTTCAGTGTGGCTTCAGATGTTGGACAGCAGAGTAAAGCATATTAGTGAGGAGATAGAGACTGTGTAGGGGTGGGAAATGGGCCACATCTCAGAGGAGCTAGGACCTGGAAGGTGGATATGGGAAGCCAGGCCTTGCAGAGATCTGGAGGGAACTGATAAGAGGGGGTAGTGGGGAGGTGCAGAAGCAGCACCTGCACTCCCATTCAGGATAACTGTCCCCAATCATGCTGGATATTCTGACCTGGTGACTTGTTGACACTTCACATTTAAAGGCGCCAAAAGTTATGCCAGCTCTTTCTGACCTATTGTCATACTGATGGACAGTTTCTCTGCTTTTCTCAATAACATGTTCCTCAGCTCCAGGGACCACACAGTATGTGTTATAACTGTTGACTTTTACCTTGTAGCATTCCAGCAGGCAGCCGGCCAGTGAAGGTCCTGCGTTTCACATTATATGTGAACCCTGAAATCTGTATTTCTATTTGTCTTGAATATGTAAGAACCCTGTCAGTTTCTGACTGTACAAACAAATGGCAGACCATATGTGGCCTTTGCTCAGTCTTCTCTATCCCTCCTCTCTTCCCTGTCCTTCCCTAGTGATGTTCCTCAAGATTGAGCCTTTCCCCCAGCTATGGCTTACCAGCTGATTGGGTCTTTGCAGCCTTCAAACTGACTTTCCTTTTCTGGATTGATCGCCTCTACTTTATCTCTTCTCTTCTCAGCCTTCTTCCATAGTCTGTCTTCCACGAAGATGACACATAATCTTCTTGAAGCTTCATTGAGGTCATAGGATTCCTGGGGCTTTGGAAGCTTTTGGAGCTTTGTTGCCTATGAAAAACAGCCCCAACTTTCCATGTTTTGATATAATCTCAAGTTACCTCCCCTTCTCTCTCCACTTTCTTTCTTTGCTTGAGATAGAGTCTTATTGCCCAGGGTGGCTTGAATTCTTGGACTCATGGGATCCTCCTGCCTCAGCTATTAGCTCCCCTGCCCCGTACCTAGGTTTTGGTTCTTTACAGACTTATCTCTGTTGAACAGTCTCAGGTTCCTGAGGAGGGGAACTGTCTCTAGGAAATACCTCCTTCCTTGAGGAGCTACCAGGACTTCATTGAGTAAATGCTAACTTCTGTATAGGTTCATAAACATTGTATATGCTGTATGAGGAATTCTAAGCATAGGAATTTACTGCACGGAGTCTGGGCAAGTTCAGTCCTTGAGTTTTGTATGCAGTGGTTCAGTTTTGTGAAGGTTGACAAAATTATTTTGGAAGATTTTGGTTGTATCCTTGGTCCTTTTGGTGGCTTAAACAAATACATTTCAGGTAAATTCTTTATATTTCTTCTGAGGAATTTATATGTTTTGGTTTTATAACCAGAAAGAAAAAAAGAAAAAGAAAAAATATGTTGTGTAATTGTGTTTCCTCTCCAGCAAACTCAAAGTTAAGTTATTAGCTTGTTTTTGGTTGCTACAATTTTTAAAAACAATTTTTGCAGCAGTCTTTCTATTAGATTGTCAAATGTTAGATTCTCCTTTCATTTGTTAGTTTTTTCAATGTTTATGTATATGTGTATGTGTGTGTATTGTATGCATGTGTGTGCATACATGTTTTTTGCCTGTTTTTAAGTGCACATGTGTGTGGGTGGGTGCCATTCACGTGTGTGGTGGCCCGAAGTTGATGTTGATAATCATTCTCCAATAACTCTTCTACCTTATTGAGGCAAGGTCTCTCAATCAACCCCAAAACGTATCCATGTAATAAGCCTTGGTAGCCAGCTTGCTCTGGGTATCCCTGTCTCTGCTTTCCCATGATAGAATTACAGATGGGCCATTATGCTCACCTGGCATTTACATGAGTTGCTGGAGATCTGGACACCAGACCTCATGCATGCACAGCAAGTGCTTTAACCAGTGAGCCATCTCCCCAGCCCAGAGATCCTTCTTTAATTTGTGGTTCTTTTGTATTTCTTTTATATTTACATAGGTATCTTCAATTCTGCCTCTGTTTCCTGGTGATGGAATTATAAATATGTGTTGGGGTCATGGGTTTGGTTGTAGGTAACTAAATAGGGGCACTGCAGAGTTGGGCACATGGTACTGGCTTTCCTGGCTAGCATATGGCTATCCTTGTGGGCCATGGAGTAGCTACAGGCCTATGATGATGAAACCAGTGCTTTGTTTGACATTATGTTAAGACCATGAGAGGTCAGAGGGCAACTGATGTTGACTCTTGTCTTCCTACATTTTTCCTACTTTATCTATGTGTAGGTAACAAACAGGTAAGAATGGGCTAGCTCTTTCTCCTGGGGAATCCTCACCATGTCTAATTTTACAGTCATGCTTCTTTTCACATACATGTTGGTAGAGCTTTTTCTCTCAAGTTGAAAAGGAGGCTGCAATTTAATCATGTCAGAATCTCATGAATGCAGGTTGTATATGTCAGAGGTAATCCTTACAGTAAGGATGGGGCTGGGATTAGGTAACAAGGAATTTCTGTTTTAATGGTCTAACTGGTGTAACCATGTAACCGATGCCTCTATAAAACAGAGAAAATGGGGGAGGGAATTTAGGTGATTTTTGCACCTTGGTTTCTGCTACCTACAGTAGCAACATGGTGTTAAAGGATAAATATCTTGGATGAAACAGGCAATAGACAGGCCAGTAAGTGCTTAGCAGATTCTGGTTTGAGGGTTGTCTTGTCTTCCCAGCTGCAGAGGAAGAAAACTTGAGGATAAGGTTCTGATTAGGGAGTTCTTAGCCTGCCTCTGTAGGATTTGTACATTGCATATATTATTTAATTAATATTTGGAAGAACCAGAGTGTAGTATCTTGATGGAAATTTTTAGAAGTGCAAACAGACCACTAATTTGTCACTTACAGGCATTGACATTTAAAATGGAACTTGTGAATCCTGTTCCTGAAGGTCTTTGGAAAAGTACTTGATATGTGTGTATAGTATTTGTTTTGTTAGATACTGTAACAAAAAAGTGTTAAGAGTCCCTGCCCCCTACTCTTTTTGGACACTGGATCTATGTTGCCCTGAATTCCTGGGGTCAGTTTGTTTCTTGAGTAGCTGGGCCTAAAGGAATACTAACCATCATTTCTGATAGGACCCTTCAACTCACTCTTTCTCTGTCTCTGTGTGCCTCCTTTTCTCTCTTCCCTCCTCCTTCATCTTCCTCTTCTTGTTCCTTCCTTTCTTTTTCTTTTTTCTTTGAGCAGGGTATTTGGGTTCACTTAATTGTCCTAAAATGAGTTTTGTGTTTTGGTACATTCATGTCTTTAATCCCAGGACCTGAGAGGCAGAGGCAGGTGGATCTCTGTGAATCCAAGACAGCCAAAGCCATATAATAGACCCTCTCTTAAGGAAGAAGTAGGAAATGCCTTATTGTTTGGTGAATGCTTCTTCTCTGTGTTACATACTTGAGGAGCAGTCATCTGTAGGATGGATGGGTACATATGTAGAGGCTCTGAGCTTTGCAGGGTATCCAATCAAACAGGCTGACCCTTAGTCTCAGTCCCCAAATCATCCCTTCAGGTCCTGAGGTACTCCCCTTGAGATTCAGCATATACTTCTAGCTTACGTTCTACTGGCCTTTGAGATGACAAAATTACTCCGGGTTTTCTGGCTGTAAATCAGTTTTCTGTGTTGGAAAGACAGAGAGAATCTAGTATTTCAGATATTTTGTGTGTTGACTTGGAAACTTCACCATGTATACAGCAGAGTTTGTTGGGGCAAAATGTTTTCCAACTTTCTACCATCGAGGGATGAAGTTTCTAAAGAGCAACAGGGTCTTTAAGCTAAAGACTGCAAGTGTGTGTGTGTGTGTGTGTGTGTGTGTGTGTGTGTGTGTGTGTGTG
>CAJQZJ010001058.1:682047-714303 GCA_907164525.1 Lophiomys imhausi
TGTGTGTGTGTGTGTGTGTGTGTGTGTGTGTGTGTGTGTGTGTGTGTCTTGATGCCTCAGTAATTAAGAGCACTGGCTGCTCTTCCAGAGGACTCAGGTTCAATTCTCAGCAACCAAGTAGCAGCTTACAACTGTCCATAATTCCAGTTCTAGGGGATCCATAATCCTCATACAGACTTGTATGCAGACAAAACACCAGTGTACATAAAATAAAATCAAATAAATTATATATTAAAAAAAACCCTGCAAGTGTATTTCTGTGTGCTGCTTGCCTTGGCACATTTTAAAGACTTGGATGTCAGACAGCCCATCTGTGTTCTAGAACTTAATAATTGCACTGCTTAACTGTCATCTGTTGCTGGCCCATGTGTCCTGAACAACTGCCATTGTGTTTGGCACGCAGTAGGAATACTATGAAAAGACTGTTGAGTCCTCTACAAACCAAGGGAGGTCAAGGTAGAGACTGGCATGAGCTCAGGAATTTAAGATCAACTTAGAGAACATCACAAGAGCTCTCTCAGAGGGTAAAGAAAACAAATCTGAGTGTTCATTATGTTTCTTTTGCTTAATGTATTTTCTTTTTCATAGTATGCATGTGATTTCATGTGTGTGCGTAGGCTAGAAATTAATGTTAAGGTGTCCTCAAGGGCCATTCACTTTTTTTTTTTTTAATTTGAGGCAGGGTGTCACTGACTGGCTAGGCTGACAGGCTTCACCTCCCTGGCCTCACACACATGTGTGATCATGTCTCCTGGAGATGGAGCTCAGGTCTTCTTTCATATACAGCAAGTACTTTACCACGTGCTAGCTCAGGTGTCTTCCAACTGGAGAAATAGTAGAACCCCCCCCCAAAAAAAAACAATAGAATAAGAACAGGGAAACACCAAAGATGATTGTTATTACAAAGTTGCCTCTCAGATGAGAATATTCTGCTAGATGAAAAAGGAACATTTAAAGGGCCCCCTCCAGGCATTCATGAGAGGCAGGAAAGACTGTTGAACTCGTTCCTTGTTGACTGAGTCGTTTATTGTCCTCAAGTTAGAACTAAAACTTTCATGGTTTTAAGAGAGTGTGAAGACGGCCAACCTGTTTAGTTAGCATGTTTAGTTCTGAGTTTATAGGAACTGTCTAAAAACTACATTCAGAGTTACTAGCACATATGACCATAAGAACTGGAAGGCATTGATGTACCTCAGAAAATGGCTCTTTTTCTATTTTGACAGTGGAGGGGAAAAAGAGAGTGACAAGGACTGGCCAGAACCATGGTGGTCTAGTGCTGTAGTAGGTTGTTGCTATCATTTGACCCAGGTTGGCTTTGAACTTTTGATCCTCCTGCCTCAGCGTCCCAAGTGCTGGGATTATAGCTATGTGTTACATCATGCTTGATTTGTCATTGATTGATATTGCAGTTCATATCCACAGCCATAGCCACACGTAGACTTTATTAAATTAAATACCTGTTTATTGAAGTAGTTCCAAAGAGGCTGAGTGTTTTTTTAAAATTATGTGTATATGTGTATGGGGGCTGTGCACTCAGTAGAGGGTGTTGGATTCTTGGAGTTAGAGTTAAAGATGGCTATGAGTACTGGGAATTGAACTTGGGTCCTCTGGAAAACAAGTGCTTTTAACTGCTGAACCATTTCTTTTGCTCTGAGGCTGATATATATTTTATGGGCAGAAGACTTTGAGGTTATCTAAGAAATGTTAGACTAGGCTTTGTCTGTTAATTTGGATATTAATTAATGAAGGTGTCTTATGAAAGAGGGACAATGGAGCTATTTGTTTGGGGGAAGGTATCCTGGGTGCACAGCCTGAAGAACAAGCTGGGTGGGCAGTGCTGAGCCCAAACCAGTCCGAAGTTGCAACAAGGAATGATTAAACTTTTCTGTTTTTTTTTTAATATTTCTTTATTTTATGTATATGAGTGTTCTATCTGCATGCACACCTGCATCCAGAAGAGGGCATCAGATCACATTGTGGATGGTTGTGAGCCACCATGTGGTTGCTGGGAATTGAACTCAGGACCTCTGGAAGAACAGCTAGTGTTCTTAACCACGCTGAGCCATCTCTCCAGCCCATCTTCTCTGTTTTTTTTTTAAATTGTTTTAAACTTTTTAATAATGACTACATGTTTAATAAAACATGTTCCCTTTAATGTTGACATTTACTTCCAGATTGAAGCTACTGTTAGAATAAATGAAAAAAGTTACATAAGTAATTTTATGCTAAATAAAATTCTATCCTAGTCTTTGTCACTAATGAATATATAAGTATATTTTTTGCTGCAGGCTAATATAATTTGCTTTTTCTTACTTAAAGATTTTAAAAGTTCTATTGCCTCTATAGCCTTTATAAAAGCCATTTTAAATATCTGTTTATTTCAGTTAGGTATTTTATTTTGCTTAGATAAAAATCACCTATTACATAATATTTAAGCTATTTCTGCCATTTTGTCCTATGTGTTTATATGAAGTGGCAGTCTCAGCACTGGCAATTATAAAATCAAAATATTGATCAACTTTGCAAAACATTGACAATACTGTGCCCTCAGCATCAGATGTTCAGCCAGGATTTAATTATTGATTGAAAATACCCACACAAAAATTGCTTTGGTGTTTAGTAAATGATAAATGTATATTAAGAAGTTATTTTAAAATTTTCTTTCTGGGCATGATGGTGAACGTCTGTAGTTCCAGAACTTGGGAGGTAGAAGCAAGTAGATCTTTGTGAGGTCAAGGCCAGCCTGGTCTACATAGTGCCATCCAGGATAGCCAGAACTATATTTGAGACCCTGTCTCAAAAAAGAAAAACATTTCTTTATGTTTTATTATTACTCAGTGTTTGATGTATGTATCTGATTTATTTCCTTATATGTCCTAGGCTATTTAAATTTCTATGTGAAAGGAATTATATGTGGAAAAACTTTTAAGAAGCCTTACCCTGTGGGCTGGAGGGATGGCTCAGTGCTTAAGAACACTGGCTGTTCTTGCAGAGGACTCAGGTTCAGTTCCCAGCATCTATATGGAAGTACATAATTGTGTGTAACTTCAGTTCCAAGGGACCTGACACCTCTTCCCTTACCCTAACCATGATCCAACTCTGTGCATACCAAGCACACAGGTGGTACACATACATGTGCAGGCAAACACTCAAAATAAAAATGAACTCTTTAAAGGAAAGGAAGCAATAGCATCAGCAGCCCTCTTCTAAGGAAGACTTCTCTTTTTGTTCCTGGTCTTCCTTAGCATGCACATGCAACAATTACCCAGCTCAGGAAACTTATATTAAGAGCAGTAACAATAAGAAAGGGCGATGGGCTGGAGATGGCCCGGTTGGTAAAGAGCTTGCTCTGAAAGCAAGAGGACCAACCATCAGCATTCGTGTAAAAAATTTGGCATGGTAGTATGTGCTTTATAATCCAGTGCTGGGGAAGTAGACTGGAGGATCCCTGGGGCTTGCTGGCCAGACAGCCTAACCTAATTGGCAAGCCTCAGGTTCCAGTGAGAGACCCTGTCTCAAAACACACATATACTTCACCACCTCTGCAGTTGTTAGACCTTTGCACTCCATGTAAATATGTGTACATGCACTTGTACACTGGGACCCCTGTCCCTCCCAAACAGCCACTCTGGAGTTTTGAAAGCTCAAGACTGATAGTTGCTTTGGTTTCATTTCACTTGAGACTTAAAGGAAATTTGGGTTTAGGAGGTGAAACATTGTCACACTTCTGGTCCCAAGCTCCAGCACTCTGTGGAGTCAGGCCCTTGCAGTCTGTTGGGGAGCCTCCAGTGGCTTACTTGTCTTCAGTTGTGCCTTTGGTCACTGTAAGTTCTCATTTGAGTCAGAATTTACCTACCCTTACCTTGTTCTTGCAGAGAGTTCTGTTGTCAGCAAATTCTCAAGGTGGGATGCAGCCTGAGCAGACTGTTCAGTGAACTTATTTATGGCTGAAACCCTGAGGCAGAATTGTGTTGACTAAGACTTGGGCCTGGACACGGGTTTTTGTTTCCTCTTTTCTTCTGATAGTATTCTTTCCTTTTGCTTAATCTTTAAATGCTATAGGCTTTGTACTTAAAATAATTGTAACCTTCTTATATTGTTCAAGAAAGATACATATTTTAGGGAATCTTCACTGATGTAGGTATGTTTGATCTCTGCTGACATGACACTGTTCTTAAAATATTAAATTAATATAAATAAAATATTAAAATATTATGAGCAGGGCATGGTGGCGCACACCTTTAATCCCAGCACTTGGGAGGCGGAGGCAGGCGGATCTCTGTGAGTTCGAGGCCAGCCTCGTCTACAAAGCAAGTCCAGGACAGCCAGGGCTGTTACACAGAGAAACCCTGTCTCGAAAAACCAAAAAAAAAAAAAAATATTATTTTGAATTAATTTTTAGTTAATTCATGTAATCACTATATTTTTAACAAGTAGGGTTTAATTAGAATACTGTCCAATCAGTTGTTAATGATTGGTCATTTCTAGGCAAAAAAAAAAAAGATATTAGAACAAAAGCCATTCCACTGAACTGTAAACAATAGAAAATTTGCCTTTTAGAAGTAAGATGGCTTAGGATGGGAAAACATTTGTTTCTAAAGTCTTATGATTTGGTTTCACCTCTGGGACTCAAAAGTGGAAGGAGAGACCTCACCTCCACGTGTGCTTGGCATGCATGAACACACACACACACACACACACACACACTCTCTCTCTCTCTCTCTCTCAATAATAATAAATATTATTATTAAAGTAATAATAAAAATATATAAGAAAGCTTAGGAACTAAGTAAAAAACTCTTAAGACCTGCCATTCACACAGGTATGTTAAGAGCTTAGTGTTTATTAGTCTTTTTTTCTGTGTTTATGAACCTATATTTGTTGTTGTTTTTTGAGACAGGGTTTCTCTATGTATCCTTGGCTGCCCTGGACTCACTCTGTAGACCAGACTGGCCTTGAACTCTGCCTCCCGAGTGCTGGAATTAAAGGCGTATGCCACCATACCCGGCTTGAATCTATATGTTTAAAAAAATTGTTTTTTGGTTTTGAGAGAGGATCTTGTTACATAGCTCTGACTGTTTTGGAACTCACTTTGTAGACCAGGCTGGCCTAGAACTAACAGAAATCTGCCTGCCCCTGCCTCCCGAGTACTAGGATTAAAGGTATTCAACACACACCTCTCAGGTTAAAAAAAAAAAGTTTTCAAGGAGATCATAGTGTGCACTTGTTTTATAATGCAACTTTTTCACCAAATGATTCCTTACCCTCACCCCATAGTCATGACACTTAATTGTATTTCATAACTTTTTTGATGCATAGTTTTTTTCAACATTTATTTATTTCTTCAAGTTACATCTCAGTCACAGTCCCACCCTCCTACCCTCTTCCTTCTCTTCCTATCTGCTTTTAAAAATTTTTTGATGTGTTTCTTCCCCCCAACAGCTCCCCCTTTTAGCTCAATGAAAGACTCTTTTTCTTGTAACAATACAATATAAACTAATAAGAACAATTAGGGAACAATTATGAAAATTATAAGGTATAACATACATTCCCAATGTCCAGTCCACACATATTTGGGAACTGATATTAATATGCTGTTATCTATCTATCTCAATCAATTTCAAGTTCTATACCTAACTCAGATTCCATCCTAACTTGCATTACAAATTTAAAGATATCCTCATAGACCTAGAACATCATTTTAATTCCTAAACGACTTAAAACTTAACTATGAGACTATAACTATCTAGTCTTCAACCATATCAGAGACCTGAGAAGGATAAATATATATGAATAATCAGGAAGTGTAGAGCCAGCAGCTTCCAGAACTAAGAAATGACAGACAACTGGCTGCCTGGACAGTCCCCAATTTCTCTCTATAACATTGGAGCATCTATCTTAAGCCTTTTGGCCCAGTATCTCTGACAGCCATTATTTGTAAAGCAGGAATTTTGAAGGACTTGCCCACCCTGTCTTGGCAGAGCTAGGCTGTCTATTTACCAGCTTTCAAGTTTTGTCCTTTTTGGACAAGATTCTGTCTACAGTTGAAGCAAGGGATTTTTCTTGCCCAGTGACAGGCTTGCCACTAATGCAACCATCTCCAAATGGAGATTCTTCAGTGCTCATCATCTACTTGGTGTAGAATGGGGGGAGGGGGTGCTGTCAGGAGCTGATGTCTCAATATCAAAAAATCCAAGCTAAGAAAATATCTTTAAATGCCATATTCTACAGATTTCTTGAGGTTTTTGAAGACCACCTATCTATATCTGTATATATATATATATATTTTTTTTTTTTTGGTTTTTCGAGACAGGGTTTCTCTGTTTAACAGCTCTGGCTGTCCTGGACTCGCTTTGTAGACCAGGCTGGCCTCGAACTCACAAAGATTCGCCTGCCTCTGCCTCCCAAGTGCTGGGATTAAAGGCGTGCGCCACCACCGCCCGGCTTATATCTGTATATTTGAATAAGCAAATACTGCTTGTTTTTTAGCAATTTGATTTCTGATTAACTTAGAAAACATCTGTGATACACTAAACTAGTACCTAGCAAAATGGTAAGTTTGAATGACTGTTAGTTTGGATTTCTTAATTATCATAAACAGTTTGTGATATTTGCTATCAAAAGGCCAAAACTTCACATTGCATTTTTAAGAATTACATAGGTACAATACCTTAAAAGAGCTAACCTTAATTTTGCATCAGTATACAAAGATCTTTACCAGTGTAGCCAAATATAACCTTAATTTTGTATCAGTGTACAAAGATATAAGAGCAGAGTCAATAATCAGCCCTTTTTCTTTATCATTCCTATGTCATGCCTATATCCCTTTTTTTTTCTTTTCAAGTCTTTTCCCCTTACATAGGAGAGAAAGACAGATCGAGAAAAGAAAAAGAGAGAAATCCCTGTGTCTAACCTTCTACACCTCATTTAACATTTAAAAACTTGTAAGCAATCCCCCTAAATAACAACAAACATCTATAATCCATCAGATGACCAAAAAAAAAAAATTTTAAAAATCACACACCCACCTTCTGGGAATGGGATGTAGCTCTCTTAAAATTGCTTCCTGCTGATTTGGGATGTAGGAAACCTGTGTGGGGGCCCAAATAAGAATGGGTAAATGATTAAGCAAGTTAATAGTAACATTTGTTGTCCAGTCTTTTTGTGCTCAGCTATTTAAGTGTCCTGAGCAGTTTGTATTCAGAAGCTGAACTTTGGGTGGGAAACTTCAGGGCTTTATTGAAGTCCTGGCTGGAACAGTCTGTGGGGCTGAACCATTTGGCTAGCCATTTTGAAGTTTTTCTGGATGTAGATCTTTGAGGAAACAGCTATTGAGGCGGTCTGTGAGGGTGGATCATCTGGGCTACTTGTCTTGTCTTCTTTGGTGTCTGGTCCCTTTTCTTCAGAAGTTTCAGTTTTCCAGTTGTTCCTGGACTCCTTAGATGGATGCTTTTAATCTCTTGGAAAGATAGGAACAGAACGCTGTCCTAATCCTTACTCTGGGGTTTTACTTTTTTGTGATGCATAGTTTTTAATTACATGAATGAACTAGAGTTTACTAACCTAATTTTGTACTGTGGGGTCTGTATATTGCTTGCCTAAACTATACTACACATATAAATATTTATACCTCTATTTTTATTTTTATTTCTAAATATTTCCTTAGGATACTATTAGTGGTATTAGAGTTTTATCCAAATTTTAGTCACATGCATGATTTAAAAAACACACATTGGTGCAGGTTGTGGTGGTGCACACCTTTAATACCAGCACTTGGAAGGCAGAGGCAGGCAGATCTCTGTGAGCTCAAAGCCAGTCTGGTCTAGAAAGAGAGTCCAGGATAGCCAGGGCAGTTACACAGAGAAACCCTGTCTCAAAAAAAATAAAAAAACAAAACAAAACAAAAACCCCATACATTGATCTTGGGCTAGTGTGGTGGGTGAGTTGGTAAAGGCTTGTCTAGCATGTATGAAACCCTGGGCTGGAGTTTGGAAGGTAGAGGTAGAGGGGAGTAAGTTCAGAGTCAAGTTTGGGCAGGATACCCTATGTTCCTCCCCGGGGGGGGGGGGAGAGAGAGAGAGGATCATAAATCTGCCCAGTTTTAATTAATTATTTTTTAATAAAATTATTTTACTTAGCTGGGTACGTCTAAGTTTCTAAGTTAGTGGTGCACTCCTTTAATCCCAGCACTCAGAAGGAAGAGGCAGGGCAGATTTCTATGAGTTCCAGGCCAGCCTGGTCTGCAAAGCATGTTCCAGGACAGTCAGGGCTGTTATACAGAGAAACCCTGTCTCAAAAAAAAACGTGCTTTGCCTGTATGTATCTATTCACAACCTGTGGTACATGCATGCCTGTTACCTTCAGAGACCAGAAGGGATCATCGGATCATCCAGGATCATCTCCTGGAGCTGGAGTTACATACAGTTGTGAGCCACCATGTGGATGCTGGGAATTGAATTGAGAGCTTCAGGAAGAGCAGTGAGTGCTCTTAACCATTGATCCTCTCTTCAGCACACTAGGTAGGTTTTTACATTCATTTCCTTCCTTAGTGTATATTCAGTGTATATTGGGTAAAAGAACAGTGTTACCAATGATTCAATTTTCCCTCAGACACCCTTAATGGTCTCAGCTTTTGGATTATCAGCTTTGCTCTGGAGATTTGAGCAAGAAGCCACATTAAATGACTGACTGGAAGAAAGTTCTCATGTGGAGGAGACAAGTTTTATGTTTACCAGCTATGTGTAATGAGCCTTGACAACCCTTCCAAGTAGCTTTTCTTCTTATGATAGAAATGTTGATTGGTCACATCCTTTTTGATAAGTAAAGTCTCAGTACTTTCACACACATGTCTTATGAGTACTTATGATGACTTCACATTTTTAGTTTCTTAAAAAATTATTTTAATATTACTTTTAAAATTTTATTTTGTCTGTATAGGTTTTTTGCTTACATGTATATCTGTGTGCCTGCTGCCCTTGGAGGCTAGAAGAAGATGTTGGCTCCTTTGGAACTGAAGTTAAAGCCATGTGTGAGCTGCCATATTGGTGCTGAGAATTGACTTGGGTTCTCTGGAAGAGTAGCTAGTGCTCTTTTTTCATTTTGTTTTTCGAGACAGGGTTTCTCTGTGTAACAGCTCTGTGTCCTGGACTGGGTTTTTAGACCAAAATGGCCCTGAACTCCCAGTGATCTGCCTGCCTCTATCTCCCAAGTGCTGAGATTAAAGGCCTGCACCACCACACTCAGCAATTATAGACAACTGTAAACTGCCAAGAGGGTGCTGAGATTTGAACCCAGGTCCTGTGGAAGAACAGCCAGTGCTTTTAACCATTGAGCCATCTCTCCAGCCCCCAACCACTGTCGTCTTTCCAGCCCATAATTTATTTTATTTTAAATCAAAATATAATTACATCATTGGTATCAGATAACCAATTAGGGTGTCATTCCTGAGGAAGACTAATTCTCCCTCTTTCAGCAGTCCTTAATTGCCTATAGTTCTTCATTTAGGGGTGGGGCTCCATGAGATTTCCCATATCTATGTTGACATATCAGCTAGCATTGTCAGGGTTCTTTCTGGCCTTGTGTAGGCCTCCATCTTGTTGATATTTACTACTTGTATAGTGGATGTATCAGCTGAGTCTGGGTACTCCATGACTGCTTTTTTGACCAATTGTGGCTTTCTGTGATGGTCTCTATTTGCTGTAGGGAGAAGCTTCTTTGATGAGTGAGAGTTTCCTGTGGTTCTAAGGATGAGAACTTAGATTGCAGTTAGGAATTTATACTGGCTTAGAAAAGTGGCTGTAGTAAGTCTTCCTTTAAGATCTGTGGCCTCACTAGCCGAGGGTACATTACCTGCACATTCCTAGTTTTGATGTAATTTCATTGTTCAAGTCTGTTTCAGTAAAATGGAAGCTAACTTATCTTTAGAAAGACTTGTGGTTTTTTTTTGTTGTTGTTGTTGTTTGTTTGTTTTTTGGTTTTTGTTTTGTATTTTTTTGCAAAGACTTGTGATAGCAAGTGTATAGCCATACTTCCTGGGGTGTGAAGTTCACTTTTAGTATTTTGCCTCAGGCACCTCAGTGTGACTTTGAGCCTTTCAGATTTTAGAAATGAAAGTAGTTTGATATTAATTTATAACAGAATAGTTTTTAAATATCTTCTCTACAATAAGTCATGGTCAGCTAAGCCTAACCTACATTCGATACTGGACCCCCTTTTCTTTTATTTGCCCCTTTCTGTGTGCCTCTTAGTTCACATGAGAATCAGTATACTTAGAAAGTCAGTAAACATTTATTGATTGCTTTGGGGTTTTATACGATTAAGCTTCATGCATATTGAAAATCAAACCTAGGGAATACACCATAAATGGAGCCATATGCTGAAGAACTGGGAAACTGCAAAGAACTTTATTAAAAGACATGGATACAAGGTCTTCTCTGTGTACATTGTTGATGTTCTGTGACTTCATTGTTAGAACGTTCCTTTGAAAGTTAGAACGTAACTTTCAAACATTGGGATTCCTAGTTGTTTCTATTTGAATGTTTTATTCACGACTCATTAAATGAAGTATGCATTTAGATTGATACTGATGAAACTTTTTCCCCTTTCACAACAGAGTAGTATTCTGAGCTAATATGCTGATATCTTTACCTAATGGGAAGAAAGATCATGTTAAATTTGAAATTATACTCCCTAAATTGTAGAATTGTTTACTAAATTGTGCGACTGTTTACCAGATAAGATTACAAAAGGTGCTATGGTAAGAACATTTTTGTGTAGAGACTTGTTTGTTGCTCAATGAAACTGCTCTTATGGAAATTTGATGTCCAACATGCTTTTCTGTTCTCTGGTGGTTTTATGTTGTGTATCCACTTATGTTGTTTATGCCTCTTAAAGGGACAAGCAGGACCTTTGGATTCCAGGTGTGAGGGTGTTCTGGTTTGGGGTCCTGATGACATCTTTCTTCCCTTTTCTTGATCTCATTTCCTGCCACAGTGGGATTTTTTTCAGAACCCTGTAGTAAAGAGCTGCCTCAGAATGGTGAGTTTCTGGCCCTCAGTGGTCAGATATCCCTGAGGACTCTTGCTTTGGTCTCCCTGGGTACTGTAGGTAGACAGTGGATGGTTGGACATGAGTTATGTCAGGCAGGACTCTATGATCATTATATTAATAGAATAACATGGCATGGCAGGAAAGATTTCTAGACAGGTAAACTCTACAAATGTGTACTGTATTTTGACCTGGTAATTAAAAATTCTTAGAAAAGAAACTGTTGTAAAGCATAACATAAAAATGGACATACTGACCCTTTAAATGTACTTGTTGTGTATGAGATCTCCAGAACTCTTCTCATCTTGAAAATGGAAACTCAGCACCTGTTAGCTAAACTGTAACTGTATATTTTCTCCCCACCCCGTGATTCCATTGGCCTCTTTTTTGTACCTCATATAAATGGAACTGGACACACATATTAGTCATTATATAAGTGTGTGTTTTATTTAAATGTAAAATATATTCTCAAGGTACATTCATATTTTTATATATGAAAATTCCCTTCATTTTTAAGAATGAATAGTATTCTGCTGTGCATATATACCTTTTTGTTGTTCATCTGCTTGTCTATAGAGAGACATTTTATTGTTTATTGTTAAAGGTGTTGTGAATGATGCTTCTATGAACATAGGTACAAATATATGAGACCTGTTTTCAACTGTTTTGTGAATTAACAGTTTTTTTTTTTTTTAGATAATTCTAATTCAAACAACTCCAAAGCTATGTTAATCTTTTTCCTTAGATACTGTCCTTTATCTTAACCCTTTATTACATTGTTGGACCGCACAAAGATGGTCCTTTGGTATGTTTTGCCTTATTTTGCCATGGATACTGGTCACCAGATTTTGATTTGAAATTCCTAATTATCCTGTCAATTCATGAGTATGTTTCTTCTCAAGATGTTCTGTGAGTGAAGTATTTCATGATCAGATGAGTGGGAATTGCTTTGAGGTTGCTCTGTTAATCCTTTTAGGATTCAGAAAGCGTATTGATGTGCTCACAGCTTGAGAAGTCCTGTAGAGAAGAAGCTTATTTACTCAGCTATATTCAAATCTGTCTGGTTATGGAACCTTCTTTGTAATTAACACACACTAATATGAGGGTTGAAAGGCAGCTTGGGGCACTCCTTTCTACCCGCACTTCATTTATTCATTAGTTTGCTTGATTTATTTATTTATATTGATTGATTGCACTAGGGATGGTACCTGCAATCCTGTGAGCATTCTACCCTGACCCACATCCCAGCCATCTGTCTATACTTCTAACTTTCCTTATGCTTTTTCTTTTGTATAGATTGTTGTATAAACCAGAAATCAGAGATTTTCAATCTTTTTTCTTTTACTGCTCTCTTTGGCAGTCAGTTGGGTAATAACATTTTGGAAGACAAAAATTAAACCTTACAATTATGAATCACTCATTGTTCTGTTTGATCTTCTTTTTCTAACTAGAAATGTCAAGGGCAGAGACAGCATTGTTAGGTGGAAAATAGCTTAGACCTTGAGTAACAACGCTGTGGAGCAAGTTCTTTGACTTGTCTCAGTTTACTCACTTGCAGAATGGGAGAAAACAGTGTTCTCTACCTTCTAAGTTTGCTGAAAGACTTGAGTCCTTGTGTTTAAAGCAAGGCGCGTGTGTGCGCGCATTAGTCGTCCTCCCCCCCTCCAAAACAACTCCAAAGCTGTTCCCCCTCCTCTAACAACATTTTTTCTAATTAATGTTTTGGTATTCTGAAAGAAGAAAATATTGAGAACAGAACAATTGCTTTATTTATTAAGTGTGAGTTATCAAAGCTTAGAAAACAAACAGTACTAGAGGAAACACTGGAAGGAAGTGTGGCTACCAATGTCTGGCTGACTTAGAAGATTTTAATTTTTATTGGGTCTTCAGTATTTACTCCATCTTAGAAGTTAAGAGTGTGAGTTTCAGTCACAGCTCCAGGACTTGGGAGAAGTTACTGTAAGGTCTTGCCAGCCACCATTTGCTTATTTGCAGAAATGGGGCCAGTTATACATGCTGGGTCTAATTGGAATGCTAAATGAGAGCCCACCCTGTGTCAGGCAGTCAGTAAAGGGTTCCATGGGGGGAAGATCCCGTGTAGTCTCTTCCTGGCTTCAGTACATCTTCCTTTGTAGATGGTAAATCTTCCATTAAGTCCTCCTCCCATATTTGTTTTTTGTTTGTGTGTGTGTGTGCTTTTTTAAATTTTAGATTTATTTTATGCATATGAATGTTTTGCCTGTACCCGGTGTCTGTGAAGTTAAGAAAAGGTGCTGGATCCACTAGATCTAGAGTTAAAGATGAGCATGCAGGTGCTGAGAGCTGAACCTAGCGATACCACAGGGAGGTTGTGGCATGTGATCAGCTCCCCAAAATAGCCAAGGTTACTCAAGCTTCACAAGGGCTTGAGACCAGCCTGGGTTGGGAGGGTCAGCTGCAGACTGACACCTATCCTCTTTCTGCAGTGTGGATGGAGTGAGCCTCTCTAGGGTTCCCTATTTAGAATGCACTGCTTTATGTGGTTGTTCATACCTGTTAAGTTTATCCTTGTGGAACTTCCATTTTCCTTCATAAAATGTCAAATATTGACAATTTCATACAATTCAGAATTATGAATTCTTAAAAGGTAGAGTAGCATTTTTCAGGGAAATTTGTTCTATCTCTTCATTTACATAGGAGATAGAGCACTCTTCTATGTTAAGTTATTAAGTAACCTAACAACTTTTTTTTTTTTTGGTAACCTAATGTCTTAATGGTCCTATGCAGTATGTCCTAGCATTTTTCCACTCATTCATTCATTCATTCATTCACTCACTCATTCATTCAAATATTATTTTCTTTTGAGACCATGTAACCCAGGGTGTCCCAGAACCATTCACTGTGTAGTTTGCCAACCTTGAACTTGAATTCCTCCCAAGTGCTGGAATTACGAATGTATACCACAACACCTGGCTTTTTCCTTTTTTGAAGATCGCGGAGCTGCCTTTCACTTGAGTCCAGTCTCCAAGCTCTTCTCAGCCCTTCTGTTTGGTTCCTTGTCTCTAGTTAGGCTTTTGAGAAGACTTGGGTGTCCAGACAGTGACACAGGTGCCTCATTTGACTGCATGGAAGTAAGAACCTATATAACTATTTTATCATTAAGTATGTATGTTTATGTCCATGGGGAGGGGCTGGAGAAAGACATTGGGTGTCTTCTATTGCTTTCTGTCTTAGTGCCTTAAGATGGATCTTTTACAGAGCTCTTTCAGCTAGGCTGGCCTAGTGGGCTGGTGATCTCTTTGGATCTGCCTGTCTCTGTCCCCTAGTGTTGTAATCATATACACAGTCATGCCTATTTTTTTTTCTCATGGATTCTGGGGATTCAAAGTCAGGTCTGTATGTTTGCAAAGTAAGCCCTATTCTAGTAAGAGATTTTCCAGCCCCTAATTTTTTTTAATTTTAAAAATCTAGTATTTGTATCTTAAATATCTAACATAGAATATATGCGCTCATAATTTTTGAAATGTGGTCATAAATGTGGCATATTTATATCTATTGTTTTGTATAATACTTACTGTTACAAGAGAAGGAACCATCTGTTGGACTGAGAGGGGAAACTTCTGGGGGGAAGAGGGTGGAAGGGCGGGATAGGAAGGGGGAATAGGGAGGGGTTTGTGACTGAGATGTAACTTGAAGAAAAAAAAATAAAGTATTTAAAAAAAAAAGAGTAAATAAAGGTACTGACTTGTTGAGCCTCCTGCTAAAAATGGATTCTTGCTTTGGAAGAAGAGGGTTGCTGCTTTCTCTCTCATTCTGTCCTCTGTGTGGTTGAACCCTGTGATGTCCAGAATGGAAAGAAGGGAAATGAATCACCTCATGAGGAAATCTTACTTAGACGTCACTCATCACTTTTGCTTGCTGAGTCCTCTTTTGATACTTGTAAAGACCAGGCCTGGTGAGGGCTTGGTGAAGTGGGCAGGATGACAGGTATCCTCGAGCCACCTGGGGCAGCTGTTCTGGTGTCCAGAAACATGAAGGACTGTCCTAAGGTGATCCATCTGGGTCCTGTCAAGTTTATTTGAACACTCTACCCCCAACCCTCAAACCTCAATTTCAAAGACATCTCAGGTATTGTCAGATCAGAAAATGATGGGTAGTCAGTGACTGCCAGTCAGATGAATTGGAGGGAAGGGCAGACTGTTGGGGACCTAACTTAGAATGAGTTACAGCCTGTCTTCCTGATTTCATCATCTGATAGGCAGAGAAAGCAAAAGGTCAGAAATGACTTACGATGACTGTTTTCAACAGGCTCTCTGGTGTTTAGATTTTGGTCACAGGGAGCAGGAGACTGGAAAGCAGTCCATTTTGTTTGTGGACCAGGATGAAGGATGGCAGGTACATCGTCTTTCTCATTCCCTTTGTCAGAGGGGACAGAGTTCACTTCCATATCAGATGGAGGATGGGGTGAGCAATAGAACCCATGCCTAGGATTAAATCGATGTTATAAATGAATTATGGAAATCCTGCCAACTACAATAGCCCTGGAAACTCTGGAGTTTGCACTAGTGAATGTTCACTCACCTTTGACACACACCTTGTTCTAGTTATTTACTTTGAGGAAGGAAAACAAATAGGATACAGCCTTAGCATTAAGTAGTCTGGTAGTGACATGGTGTATGTTCACCACATTTCTGTGGAGAAACAGAGAAGAGAGCATCCATGTTTTCTGTGTAAGTCAGGAGACTTCAGAGGGGAAGGTGTGATTATTTGACATAGACTATTATAGGATGAGGCAGAATTCTTATTTCTAGTAGCTGGGAATATTTTCTGAGAAAACTCCAAAGAACAGAGCCTGGGTATGAGTTAGGTTGAGGATATGATCCTTGAAAGATAGATCCTTGACCTGAGATTGATCCCCTCTTGTTTTGAAATAGAAATACCAAAATCTCTGGGGAGTTTTCCTTGCTGTTCTGTGGCTTTATTATAGTGAGTCACCACAGCCACTGTTTGGGGATTCTAGGTGTTCCCAGCATGAACACACCCTGCGCTTTGCTACTTGGCTTCTCTGACTCCCTGGCCCTTGCTTCCATCCTCAAAAAGCAGTGGTACCGTAAGCAGCTTCACACACTGTGCTTCTCTGCCTCTTACTGTGCTGTTTGTGGAGCAGATTTGGGAGGGGTCTCTGAGGATCTAGAACCTCTTCAGATCCTGCTGGTGATCAGGAATAGGGGCTGTTTTTGTTCCCCACTATTCACCATTCTGTTTTTTCTTCTTTCTAGGATACTCCCAGCCTCTCCATTCCTTGTATCCACTCCTGTGTTTTGGTTAGCACTTACCTTTCCTCATGATGTTTAGGTCACATTCTACAAGTGTCCTAATTCCAGAGGGCCTCTGTATTTACAATTCTTGAGAGTATTGTGTATGTATTTATACTATATTCAGTCCATTTCTAGAGCAGTGTGGTATGTGCATCTTTTTGTTGTTGTTCTTCCTTTTTTTTTTTGAGACACTGTCTTTATGTAGTTCAGATTTTGGAGTTAAAATCCCTGAAAAGAAGCTGTACCTTACACTGAACTGATTGACTGTTTAGAACATTACTGATTGTGGTGAGGTTGGAATGTTGCAGGTCCAGAACCTACCTATAGTTTATCTTTAACCTCCTTGATCAGCATTCATTGCCCACCTCTGTGTTATATCTGACCCAACATTCTTGTGATTATCATGTGAAGCCTTTTGGGATATAGCAACAAACCACAAGCTTCCACCAATCAAAAGCTAAGAATGTCATCAGATAGCATCTGAGGCCTATAGCAGAGACTTCCTTCTTGGTTACCACCAGCCTTCTTGGTGTACTAACCAGTGTATTTGAAAGATGGCTTTATTTATGACTTTGTTTTGTTATTATAAAAACGTAATGAAATTATTACCTTGTTGGAACATGTAATTTGGTGCAATCGAAATCTGTGTGCTAAGACTTCAAAGTCACTTTTCACTCATAGAATTTAATATGAAAACTGTGTTATTCATCAGTAGACTGGAACTTGCTATGTGGTCCAGGCTGTCCTTGAACTCATGACCCTCTTGTTTCAACCTCCTGATTATAGGAATGTGCTACCTACCATGTTCAACTTCTAGCAGCATGCCCAGTGAAGGAAGTAGATTGTAGTTTGCAGTGCCAGAAACACACTATTCCTGTTTTATGCTAACTCCATCCTGTGGTGGCATCAGTGACATGAAGGTCCTCTGGGCGAGTGTTAATCCTGCAGGCCTGTGTTGAGGTTCCTGTGGAGAGGCCAGCATCATCATACTGCCCATATCACTGAGGGAGACTGGGGGTGGAGGCAGGCCCCAAGTAGAGATGTGGTGTCCCTAGCAGTGTGAAAAAATCAAGGTGAATGGGACTGGTAGCCTGCTGTTAGGTAGTGTGCACTTTCTCAGAGGTCTCCTCACTTCCCTGGAGCCTTGCCCAGAGAACAGTGTATCATGTTAAGGGGAAGACTTCTCAGTGCTGAGAACTGCTCTCAGGAATGAGAAGTCTTCCCCTTAACATGATACACTGTTCTCTGGGCAAGGCTCCAGGGAAGTGAGGAGACCTCTGAGAAAGTGCACACTACCTAACTCATGGATATGGTTAGATAGTAGAAGTTAAAGTCAGGTGCCAAATACATATGGACTGGACATTGGGAATGTATGCTAAGCCATATAACTCTTATAATTGTGGCCTATTTATTTCTGTTGTTTTGTATTGTATTTATAGTTATAAGAAAAAGAACCATTTTTTAGACTGAAAGGGAGAGCTGTGGGGGGGGGGAAAGAAATACCTTAAACTAAAAAAAAAAAAAAGAAGGGAAGAGGTTGGGGGGATTGAGGGGGAGGAGGGTGGAAGGGTGGGACTGGAGGGGGGAGTAGGGAGGGGATTGTGATTGAGATGTAACTTGAAGAAATAAAAAATAAATTATTAAAAAAAAACCCAAAAAAACAAAAATAGCTTACTGTACTCTAAGAATCTAGACGTTCAAAGCCACACTGAGTAGTAGAGCTCTGTGTTCTGCTAAGTCAGGAAAGGGGAATGTTTTCTTAGCCATGGGAATTTTAGGAAGCTTGGCTTCTTTGCATCTGGATTTGCTTATTTGTAAGATTGAGATAACAGTAGTAGCCACTTTATGTGTCACTGGGTAAATAAGTAAAATGTTTGACATGGCTAACAGTGAGGTGGTTTTAGTAATATATTTTCTTTTGTCATCATTGTCTTTCCTTATTTTTGATTTTCCTGAAGTTCTATACTTAGAAATTGTAAATAATAATTCTTAATTAGCATGAGTGAAATTCAGGGTTCAGTACTAGCATTGCAAAAAGTAAAAATCACCCCCCCCAAAAAAAGGGCATCTCGAACATGTGTTTGTGTGTACACGCACATGTATGTACAACACACAGACACACACATCCATGGCTGCAGGGTGTATCAGCAAGGGCTTAAGACTTTAAAGAACTTGTTGCTCATGATGTGCTACCTATTTTTACGTTAAGTTGACACAAGCTAGAGTTATCTGAAAGGAGGGGACATCAATTGAGAAAATGCCTCCATAAGATCCAACTGTAGGGCATTTCTTAATGAGTGATTAATACTGAGGGGCCCAGTACATTTTGGATGGTGCCATCCTTCGGCTGGTGGGTGGTCCTGGGTTCTATAAGAAACCAGGCTGAGCAAGCCATATGAAGCAAGCCAGTAAGCAGCCTTCTTCCATGCCTCTGCATCAGCTCCTGCCTCCTGGTTCCTGCCTTGCTTGAGTTCCTGTCCTCACTGCTTTTGATGATGAATGTTATATGGAATTGTGAATGAAATAATCCTTTTCCTCCCCAAGTTGCTTTTGGTCATGGTATTTCATCATTGTTGCTTTGCCCTTGGGATGTTATAGTGGGAGGACAGAGTAGTCAAGGGTCATCAGAGATGCCTTAGAGATTGTTTGATGAGGGACAGATGATTTCACCATTGTGTAGTTTTAAAAAGCAAAGGAGCATTAATTATTATTGGAAATAACCAAGCAGTTTGTACTGTCTTTGGGTCTTCTGTTAACCTTCAAAATAAATGCTGGAATAAAGCTTAGCTACCAAGCTGCTTGTAGTAGTGTCATGCCCAGCTTAATTAGCTCTTGTTGGCTGCAAAATGAGTGAGTGAAGTTTGTACTTACTTACTAGCTGTGTAAATAGCCTTGGATTAAATTGTTTATGAATCTTGATTTTGTTATTTATAAAGTGATAAGTAGTGTTGGTGTGAGTAGTAGATGAAAGATGTAAACAATCTTAGCATACTCGGGAGGCAGAGGCAGATAGATCTCTGAGTTCGAGGCCAGCCTGGTCTAATTCTAGGACAGTCAAAGCTGCACAGAGAAACCCTGTCTAGAAAAACAAAACAACACCACAGTGTGGTAATATTACATATTGCAGCTAATACTGTTCTAAGTGCTTGCCCTTCAAAGTCAGTAACCATTTAAAAAAATAAAACAAATCCTCTTTTTTTTTTAAAGATTTATTTATTTATTTTACGTATGGGTGCTTTATCTGCATGAACATCTGCAACCAGAAGAGGGCATCGGATCACGTTGTGGATGGTTGTGAGCCACCACGTGGTTGCTGGGAATTGAACTCAGGACCTCTGGAAGAGCAGCCAGTGCTCTTAACCTCTGAGCCATCTGTCCAGCCCAAAACAAATCCTCTTAAGTCTTTTTTGGTTTTGTTTTGTTTTTGAGGAGAAGGGGACAGGGAGAGCACTTCTAGAGGCCAGAGGAGTCAGATCTCCTGGAGCTGGAGTTACAGGCAATTCCACCTGATGTGGGAGCTGGGAAATGAACACAGGTCCTCTGCAAGAGTAGCAAGTGCTCCTAACTGCTGAGTCATCTCTCCAGGCCCATGTTTACAGAGATTTTTACACCCATATGAACAACACGATTCATCTTCAGGCAGCTGGATCAGCTGTGTGTATTATGTGTTTTTAGGGTACATTTCTGGGAGTAACATGATTGGCCAATTTTAGCCCTTTACTCCATATCAGATTCAGACTGTTTCCAGGTAATACTTTGCTTCTCTAACAATGATGGAAGTAGGTGGCAATGGGAGGTGGGGAGAGTGTGGAGTTTCTGCCAGTTTCTGCCACCTGGTAAAGCGAAAGAACAAGGGCTCCTTAACCATTGGCTGACCTCCCAGGTAGCCTAGGACATAGCCAGTCAGCCTTTTGCCATATTGGCTGGGTGAGGTGGAGTCTTGTTTCTCCTTGTGTGTGTAGGAGGTAGGGACTTGCCTGAGTCACCCTGAGGTTGTAGAGGTGCCTGTTCTAGCTATATGAAGCCTCACTGTTGACAGACAGAAAGGGAATTTAAAGTTAAAAACAAAATTTGTATTTACTTTTACTGTGTGTACATGATGTGTATGTGTGCACAGAATACACATGGAGATCAGAGGATAGCTTTCTGAAGTTGGTTCTCCCTTCCACCATGGGGTTCAGGTATTGAATTCAACTTGCACAAGTACTTTTGCCTACGGAGCCATCTCACCAGCCAGGTAAGGTTTTTTATTTTGTTTTGTTTTGTTTTGCTTTGCTTTTGTATTTGGTTAGGACCTCTTTCACCAGGAAATGTAGTCTCTGAGGAGTTCAAGTGTTAAAAATTCATCTGTTGTTGCATAACTGGCTATTCCCTGTGATAAGACCACAAACCAACAGATGTATCTGCTTTGCCTGTCATTTGGTGGAACATGCTACAAGTATATGGTATACTTGATGGAGCAATTTTAAAGGAGCAGTGTAGGCTAAACGAGAAAGAACAGAGACATAGCCTCCTTTAGAATCAGTGATGTATTATTCAGTATTGAGATACCAGCTTAGAATTGTTGAGAATAGTTTTATTCTTGGGTCAACAGAAAAGTTGTATGTAGGACATTTTTTCCCTATAAAATTTAATTTTGTAGAGACTTATTTAATCTGAAAATTTAAGGCATATTTACTTCAGAATGAAATTTGAATACATATATAGACTGCTGTAGCACCTAGAACCCTTTAGTTCCTCAGAGTACAGGCTGAAAATCCTCGTGTTTTCATATTACTGCTGTGTGTGTGTGTCTGTGTGTGTTCGTGCACGTGCTTACACACATACATACCTATGCTTCTCTAAGCCATTTTTTTTCTTTGCTGAACAGTTAGGACTCCCTGGGAAGCTAGAAGCAAACCAGCTTGCTCTTGGTTTTTGTGTGTGCTCATGTGCGGGCATTGCTGCATGCCCTACTCCAGTCACTGAGATGCTGACTTTAGGGTAAATAGCCTGAGCCTACAATTCTGGTGTTATTTCTTGATCTGGAATTTTTTCATCACTTTTTATTGCATGGAAACTTATTATCCAGGTCTAAACTTTCAGGTTCCTCTGCTTTGACAGGTAATAGCATCTCATCTGATTAACGAACTGGATTGATGAAGTGAACTGACTGGCTACTCCTCCCTGCTTTTGTATCTCATTAGCCTCCCTGGTATAGAATGCTTTCCTCTCAGATGTCTAGTTCAGGGGTATTGGGAGCTTTAGAGGTGGGGTTGTATATCTAATAGGCAGTCAGTAAAGGGTGTTGGGTAACTAAAGACCTAGTGATGGCTGGAAGGGCCACATGTACAGAACACTGTGGTGGAGAAGAGCCTGAGGAAAGTGTGACAAAGAGTGCTGAGAAGCCTCCAAAGGAGGTCATTTTTTGGTGTTTTTTTTTCATTTGAGCAGTTAGGAACAGCTTGAGTGGGCAAGGGGAGTCTTTTGGGAAGAGCTGAAGGTTGGTAGGAGGGCACTTCTCCTGAGCCAGACCATAGGTGGACAGATATCAGTGTGCTTAGAAGCTGGAACTTGGGGGTGGAGGACCAAACCACTGGCCATGTCAAGAAAGCAGGAACAAAGGTAGTACCTGCAAGATGGTATGCTGGGGCCAGCATGCAGTGTGCCTGGGTGTCTTTCTGTAGCCTTATGTTTTCATGCATCAGACCACTTTGTGGGCCTGGTATATAGAGAACCCAATTTGTGAGCTCTCTCAAGTTCCTGTGCTTCTGGCTGGACAAAAGAAAAGCCAACCCAGTTTAAAAATAATTATTAATTAATTTTAGAAATTTGATGTGTCTGCTCATGCAGGCAGAGCATACTGGAGTAGGAACCGTTGTGACTTCTCCTTCAGACAGGCATTTTTATAGGTGCCTACAGACATGTAGCCTACTCCTATATGTAGTAGGCTTGGAGCTAGATCTGGGCCCTCTTTCTAGTTTTTGACTATGAGCCTTGGATTTGGGTCTCATTTTAGTCCTCTGAAGGTAGGAATTAGTATCCTTTTTAAAAAAAATTTATTTATTTATTGCTTCAGGTTACATCTCCATCATAGTGTCCTCTTTCCACCCCTCCCAGTCCTGCCCTCCCACCATCCCTATCCCTTCCATCCCACTCCTCTGGAGTGGAGTGTCCCTACATAACAGTCCCCCACCCCAGTTCAGCAGTCATATGAGGGCCAAGAGCCTCCTCATACACTGGGAGCCTACAAGGCAGCACCACTAGGGCAAAGTGTCTCATTGACAGGGAGAAAAAGTCTATGTCTATGTTCCCTTTGGTGCGTTGGTTGTGGTATAGATATCATGTACTATATGGCTAAAATCTGACTATAAGTAAATAGATGCCATACATATCCTTCTGAGTCTGGGTTAGCTCACTCAGGATGAGCTTCTCTAGTTACATCCATTTGGCTGCAAATTGCATAATTTCGTTGTTTCTGATAGCTGAATAGTATTCCATTGTGTAGATGTACCACAGTTTTTTAATCCATTCTTTGGTTGAGGGACATCTGGGTTGTTTCCAGTTTCTAGCTATTACAAATAAGGCTGCTATGAACATAGATGAGGAAACTTCCTTGTGATTCGGTGAGGAGTCATTTGGATGTATACCTAGAAGTGGTATGGCTGGGTCCCAAGGAATTAGTATCTTGCCATGTTATTGTGCGAGAGTCAAGTGTGTGGCACTATGTGCCTCAAGGCAGAGTGGGTGCTCAGATGATAGGAGTGGGTACTCCTAGATGCAAGAGGAGAGGGCTCTGCATCCTTGCTGGAAGTCTCTTTGAATTTGTGGATTGTCTTTTACCATATCATTAAGGTTAGGAAGTCTAGTCAGTTGGCAGGACTCAGAGTCATTCTGGGGTGGATTTTAAAGCCATTCCCAAGCCCAGAGAAACCATGCCACAGTGTGTACTTTTGTTTATTCATTATGAAGTTATCATCCAAAGTCCACTGTTGATACTAGTTCACTCTTGCTATACATTCATGTGTTTAGGCAAATATATGGTGACACATACTATATCTACTATATCCTTATTGTATACACCATGATAGTTTTTTTTTAATAATTTATTTTTTATTTCTTCAAGTTACATCTCAATCACAATCCCCTCCCTACTCCCCCCTCCAGTCCCACCCTTCCACCCTCCTCCCCCCCACCTCCCCCATCCTCTTCCCTTCTTTTTTTTTTTTTTTTTTTTAGTTTAAGGTATTTCTTTTTTCCCCCCAACAGCTCTCCCTTCCAGTCTAAAAAATGGTTCTTTTTCTTATAACTATAAATACAATACAAAACAACAGAAATAAATAGGCCACAATTATAAGAGTTATATGGCTTAGCATACATTCCCAATGTCCAGTCCATATGTATTTGGCACCTGACTTTAACATTCTACTATCTAACCATCTCCATGTGTTTAAAGTTCTATATCTAACTCAGCTTTCATACTAACTTGCCTCATAATTTTAAAAATATCTTCTTAGATCCAGAACACCCTCTTGATTCCTAAAGAACTCAAAATTTAACTATGAGACTCTAGCTATCTATTCTTCAACCACCTCAGAGACCTGAGAGGGATAAATATATCTGATTATATAGGAAGTGCAGGGCCTGCAGCTTCCAAAACTAAAAAATGACATACCAGTGGCTGCCTGGACAGTTCCCATTTTCTCTCCATACAATTCAGCATCAATCTTCAGCCATTTGGCCCCA
This sequence comes from Lophiomys imhausi, assembly GCA_907164525.1. Lineage (NCBI taxonomy): Eukaryota > Metazoa > Chordata > Mammalia > Rodentia > Muridae > Lophiomys > Lophiomys imhausi. The sequence continues at coordinate 706,116 of CAJQZJ010001058.1, forward strand.
TTTCTCTGACAGACATTGATTGTAGAGCAGGAATTATACCATGATAGTTTTGTATAGAGAATTTACATTGCTTTCACAGACTTGTGTTTCCATATTCATCTCCCACTTCTCATGTGTATTTACTGATTTAGTCTTGGGTTGTCATTATTGGGTAGGAATAATAGCATCTTGTAAAGTGTCTCTGAGTATGAGATGTCAACACTTCTACTTTTTAATCTGAGTAAAGCCAACTCCCTTTTGCTTGAGGGTACTGAATTTGCAAGAACTACTATGAAGTCTCTCAGATCTACTGAATACCTACTTAGGAACTAAATGTGGTTCTAAGTTACTGAAAGAAGCACATGGCACAAGACTCTGCTTGACCCCTAGTAGTGCACAGCTGGTACAGTGACTCTTGTGTAAGGCCTTGTTTGTTGATGATAGGATCCGGACACTGAATGCTGAGAGAGCACACGTGGGGATCCTAAAATGTACATGGGACAGTCTGTGAAAGGAAGCCTTTCCATTAGCTTATATTACTGTCAGATGTCTCCAAACATTCTTGCAAGCGAAAATTCCTGTTTACAATTTTCAGAGCCTAATTCCATTTTATATAAAGCAATTTTTGCACCATTTTGATGTACTTAAATATTCTAGTAATGTGACTATATGTGAGTGAATATACTCATATAGTTTCATGCTATTTGCTTACAACTCTGTTAAAAGCTGTTGGATATTTTTTATAAATAATTGTAATTTTTTTCACCAAAAAGAGCATGCCAGGATATGTCTGCTTTATTACTACACTCATGGCTATTATACTGTTGCTGAATGTGAGAGACTTCATTATGCCTTTTGCTGTACTCATGGCAGAGTAGGTAGTTACATGTTGGAATACATATTCTTAATATGTTTTGTTAAATTCTCCTGGATAACTAGTTTTATTGATTTCTTTGAAATTATATGCATTGTGTATATTGCATAAATTTAACTTTCATTTCAGGGAAGTAAAGAGGAGGGTATTAAAAAATAGAAACAGGAGTTGAGGGGGCATGGGGGATCATTGGTCAGATGTACTGATTGCAATAGTTAGACCTGGCCAGGTGCTAAGAAGTATGTAGGAAAAGTTTAAGTCACATCATTTGTGAACTTGGCTCTAAGCTTATTTGAATGAAGAGTTGACTTTCACTAATGGTTTTAAAGTTCTAGAAAAGAGGACTACCTGAATAGGTGTGATGTGGTTGCGATGGTTTAGTCACTGTTCGTCAAGCCAGAGCATCTTGAGTCAGGACCTCTCCTTTGTGGCATAGGCCATCTTGTGAGCTGAAGCCAGCTGTTTTGGAAGGGAGAAGAGTGCTTGTGCGAGGTATAATAAGTTGAAGTTTTCTGTCATTCTCCAGTCACTGTTTTACTTTTTCAAGTCTCTAGAGTTCCACCCAAGTGACATTCTCGGATCATTTGTGGTCTTGGTGTAATTAAATATTTCTTTCTTGGTGACGGTAAGGACGAGACCCAGTGCCTTAAACGTACCTGGCAACCTTTCTAGGCCAAGCCACATCCCTTGCTAATGAGCTTAAAATAACAAGAGTGAGACTGGAATTTAGAGAATCAAAGACAAACTTTCTCCACAGTGCTTTAAACAGCTGCAGGTGATCTTGACATGGGGAAGTGTTTAATGAGGTGCTGATTATGTTGCGTGCAGTTGCAGGCTGGAGTTGAAGTAGGTGGAGAACCAGGTGAGTTGAGATGGGCAAGGAAGGAAGAACTGTGGAATAGTGTAAAAGAGCTGTTGCATACCATGAGTGCCCGTGCTATCATTACCCAAACAATGCTATGCATTTCAAGTTTACCCGTGCAGTAGTTGTTAATAGTTATCTTTTATTTAGTACCTGATGGACAGTATCTTCTCTGCTGTAGTTAGATGTGGAAATGTCAGTCCACAGAATTCCAAGTGCCCTGGGCCACACAGTCCAGAAGAGGCAGAGTAAGATTTAAACCAGGTTTGATTAATGCCAACTGCCACTCTTGAAGGTTTGTCCCTCTTTCCCTAGAGATTATATATATTTTTTTTTTTTTTGGTTTTTTCGAGACAGGGTTTCTCTGTATATCCTTGGTTGCCCTGGACTCGCTTTGTAGACCAGGCTGGCCTTGAACTCACAGAGATCCGCCTGCCTCTGCCTCCCAAGTGCTGGGATTAAAGGCGTGCGCCACCACTGCCCGGCGAGATTATATTCTTAATTGTCTTGTTTACTCACAATGTTTTACAAAAATCACAAGGTAGACCTTATCTGATCCAAGACTGGCAGATTTGTTTTAAAACTTGTCAAGTTTCTGATTGTGTTTTAGTGACTGTGCCTAGAAAGTTCCAGCTCTCTGAAGAATTTAGCTACTCAATGTGTTTGACAAGCATGGCTACCAAAAGCCTAACTCATAACTGAATGTTTAAAGAGTAGAGAGAGGGGAGATCTTCCTATCTCTCAGCTTTGTTACTAGTCAGCTGTGAAATTGTTTGTAAACTGAGATGAATAGATAAGTGGCCTTTATGCTTCTGTCTGAGGCTTTGGAAATCCCCCCATTGTGATTTCTTGTAAGCTTGGCTGGATAAACTGACAGGGGATTCCAGCCCTTTATGTCTAATTAAGGGTAAGGAGACAGTAAATGTCCATATCCCCAGCTACTATCAGTTATAGCTGCTAGTGAAATGGTTAATTCACTGAGAAATACTTTGATTTTGTATATCAGTGGTTGTCAGCCTGTGGGTCACAACTCCTTGGAGGATGAAATACCCTTTCACAGGGGTCACCCAAGACCACTTGCATATCAGATATTTACATTATGATTCATAACAGTAGCAAAATTATTATGGAGTTGCAATGAAATAATTTTACAGTTGAGGATTACCATGACATGAGTAACTGTATTAAAGGGTTGCAGCATTAGGAAGGGTGAGAACCACTAATGTACAGGAACAGTCTTGTTAGTGGTTCTTGAGTAGCTAAGTGGGAAGAATATTTTATGGTAAGGCTTTGTTTTTAAATGTGTTTCTCAGACCCAACCAAATGAGGAACCTGGCACTACCTTTTGATGCTTAGGAAATTTTTTGTGTGTGAAGGTGCTGATGCCAGCTGTGTCTCTCCGAAGACTGTAGAATGTCTCAGGACTTAACCTCTGGAGGAAAGGCTGGAGCTGTGCTACTCAGTGCTGCCTATGCAATCTAATTACATTAATCTAATCTAATTCCTGGCTGCACTGACTCCTTAGGCTGGAGCCAGTGATTTCTGTTTGAGAGCAGATGTCAAGAATTGCCTTCTTAGTCATGGAAGGGGGCACAGTTGGTGTCAAGTACAAATGGGTAGGCTGCCTTTCATTCTCTTTGGCACCTCTGCACACCCCTGGTCTTTCTGTCTTGATCTCTGTTTTTTAGGCTTCTCTTCTGACTACTGAGTCTGAGAAAGATGACAGGAGGGGATTGCATTGGATTTGGCCACAGAACTGTCATTGCATCTTGTTTGAATTGATTCTCATTCTTTCTTTTGCAAAAAGACAGGACTTACTCATTAGTTTTGTGTGAGATGGAAGCAAGGAGCAGTGGCTTTTTTAAGTGTTTGCTTGATCTTTCCCTGTCCCCAGTTTGCTCTTCTCTTTTCTCCTAGTCTTCCTCTCCTTCCCTCCCTCTCCCTTGTCTTTGGTGTCTGTGTGTGAGAAGAGGGTATACACGTTAGTTAGTTAGTTAGTCTGTCTCAGTCAGAAGTTAATACCAGGCTGTCTTCTCCTGTCACTTCTCCTTATTTTTTGAGAAATGGTCTCTCACTGAGCCTAGAACTCACTATTTTGGCTAGACCGGCTGGCCTGTGAGCCTTTTGATCTGCCTGTCTCTGTCCCCTACTTCTGAGCTTTAGCCAAGCCTGACTTTTTAATGTGGATACTGGAGATTTAACTCAGTTCCCCATTCTTGTACAGCAGTCACTTTACTAGCTGACCCATCTCCCCAGGCCTTGATTTGCTTTTTGAGCCAAGGTCTCACTATGTAGCCTAGACTAGCTTTGAATTTACAGTGTAGCCATGCTGACTTGAACCTTGTAATTAAACCACTCAGTCTGCTAAGTGTTGGGATTATAGTGGTGAGCCCCCCCAGCTCAACAGTATCAGCTTGTTTTAGCTGATGTTTTCTTAAAGGCAGTCCCTCCAGCAGCCCAGGATACAAAGGAGATAAGAAAGGGGCAGGGAAGTCAGTGTGCTTTTGAAAGGTTGAACTCCAAAACTTAGTAAAATAACAAAAAATGCCAAAGGTTAGATTTTAACCACTCTGCCCTGAGTTGTGTCTCTACTACTATTTTCAGATCACAAACGAATTTGGTCAGAAATGGACACGTCTCACCATTTGCCTGCTGCCTAATGTTTTCTCCCCCTGTAACATCAGTACAGTATCATCTTCTTAAGCCTTGTAATTGGTTGCTGGGAGTCAATTTAGTTAATAGATATGAAGGTTCTTCACAAATATCAAAGGGCCACACAAGCTGGAAGTGTAGTAGTGGATTTTCAGATGTCTGAAGTCAAAGCCACTGCTTATGAAGATGTGAAGGGGGCACATTTTTGACTCAGAGCCATATAGTCCAGAGTCCATGAATCCTCTTTTAGGCAGCTTTCCTTACTGCAGTAGCCCTGTGTTGGTTTCTGGAGTAAAACCAGAAATGAGCTATGCTTATTAAGAGCTTTGCTACTCCATAAGGTAGGATTCCTGGCAGCAGCAGATGAAATGATAGAGGAGTGCCTCATTGTAATCAGATGTGTGAGTCATATACATTTATGACTTAAGACAATGGAGTCATCACAGAAGTGGGCATAGGCTCAGCTCACATTATTTTCCTGGCTTTACAAGTTTTCAGGCTAAAAGTCACTGGATATGTTTAACTGTTTCAAAGTATAGCATTAATAAAAAGTTTTTACAATGAAAACTGCATAAAAGTACCTTATTTGAAATTGTGTCTCTTCATTTCCTTACCAACAGGAAGTTAGAGACAGGTCTGCTCTGGCGGGTCTCAGAAATGAGACCCATCATAGTGCACTCCTGTTGACTTTCAGGGAGCTTCACAGTGGTTCATTCTGCCCACTAGTTTCCAAATGGGGAAAACTAAAGGTCAGGGGACTTGTCTGGCCTACCCAGAGCCAGAGGCAGCAGGCGTAGACAAGGTTAGAGTTCCTTGGGCATATCCTCTTTGCCCAGGGGACAGACCCAGCAAGATTCAGTGCTAGACAAGAAGCTTCTCCCACACCACCTCCCATCCGCACTATCACTGTTACACTTAAGTTACACTTTATCTAAAGCCTGGTTTAGTTCTTTTCAAACTTGGAAATACTTTTCAAGGATTATCTTTGATAGCACACGTCTTTTGTCAAAGAGTTTTGCTTGGCTCAGTTAGGCAGGAAACATTACAATGAATTTTCCATATGAAGCTAGCTAGTTTTCTTTCTTTCTTTTTTTTTCTTTCAGTTTATCTATATTCACCTTTATTTAGAATTTACGATAAATGAAGTGTGCTCACCAAAAGAGTAGAAAAAAATGAAAAGAGCCCTTCAAAAAAATGTTCTCTGGCAAGTGGATGGTGGGTGGGGGGAACCATGCTTAGAGAAGGATATTCTCCAGGCACTTCTGGAGCCCCTGCAGACATCGGCCAGGGATACGGAAGGTCGAAGGCACCACAACCTGAGCTTTAAAGGTAGCCTTGACCGAGGTTGTCACTTAATCTGTGTGGGACAGCAGTAGCCTTTTGTGCTCATCATAGCAGCTGGGAGAAGGGTCACATGACTAATACAAAGTCCAGCTCCAAAGACAGCCAGCCAGGTTTCAACATGTGAGTCACCTACTGCTACGATGGACAGGTCATATCCATTTTACATCTTTTTTTTAACATTTATTTATTAATTCAAGTTACATCTTCATATCTTCATCACAGCCCCCACCCTCCACCCCTCCCAGTCCCACCCTCCCACCGTCTCCCTCTCCTACCTATCCTACTCCTCCAGTGTGGGGTGCCCCCACATATCAGCTCCCCTCAGTTCATCAGTCACATGAGAGCTAAGAGCTTCCTCTTGCACTGGGGGCCTACATGGCAGTTCCACTAGGGTGAAGTGTCCCACTAACAGGTAACAAAGTCCATGTTCCTGTTTCTTTGGGTCTGTGGGTTGTAGGATAGCTATCCTGTACTTATATAGCTAAAATCCAGTTATAAGTGAATACATACCATGTGTATCTTTATGGGTCTGGGTTAGCTCACTCAGGATGAGCTTTTCTAGTTCCTTCCATTTCCAGGATATATTCTGTAAACTGTACAGTGTTTCCAGCTTCTCCAACACATGGGATTAAGGTGTTTTTTTTTTAACTTATCTTAAAAATTGTCATTGTCCTTCATCTGGATGGTGTTGTTGATGGCCGTCCTGTTGGAGGCAATGAGGACATAGTTAGAGGCCTGGATGCTGGTGAAGTATTCTATGGTGGCTGGAAGTGGAAGGCTGCAGGTTCCATAGAGAGAGAGACTTCCTAGTCTCAAGGGGCTACTTTTCTGTTAATCATGGAGGTCCAGTCTGTCTACCTTCTTACCATCTTTTTCTCTTGCATTCTCTTCTCTCTCTCTCTCCATAGAAGGGCACCCCACTAAGAACTTTCCTGAGACAGTATAATATGTTAGTCAGATCCTGTCCCTATTTTCTAAAGAGGCAATTGAAATCTGAAAGAGAAAACATCATTAAGAAAAGTAATGGTGTTTTTAGAATTTCTGTCCTGAACTTGTGCTAGGAAGCACATACTACCAGAGAATAAGGACAAACTGGCAAATGGGGATTTTTGCTTCATCAGAATTTAGAAGGTTGTTACCATTTGAGACCACCTTTAAGGGAACACAGTATTTTGTAGCTGCAGGGGACAAGGCAGTTGATGTTGATGTATGTCTACTTAACAATTCCATTGTGTCAGGGCTTTTAATATATCATTTTGTTAATCTCTTTGGGAAAGGACTTTTCTTATTTTGTTTGAGATAGGCCTCCCCATGTAGCCCCAACTGGCCTTGGATTTATAATCCTCCTTCCTCAGCCTTCCCAGTGCTGGAATTACAAGGTATTCCAATATGTCCAGTTGGGAGGGGATTTTTAAAATTTTAAAAATATATCAACATACAGAAGATTACTTGAAGTATAATTCTACAATTAAAAATAAATACCCACAGGTCCACCAGTCAGATTAAGAAAAAGGATGTTGCTAGTGTCTTAAGAAGTTACCAGGTAGGCCGGGCAGTGGTGGTGCACGCCTTTAATCCCAGCACTTGGGAGGCAGAGGCAGGTGGCTCTCTGTGAGTTCGAGGCCAGCCTGTAGGCCTGCCTACAAAGTGAGTCCAGGACAGCCAAGGAAACACAGAGAAACCCTGTCTCGAAAAACCAAAAAAAAAAAAAAAAAGAAGGTACCAGGTATCCCTCTCTTTCACATTTTCTTAGGGGTAGCAGCCATACCCCCTTTTCATTAGTCATTTCCTTTCTTAAGCAAGTGCAAACCAGGGCTTGTAAAAAATGGGCTGTGTGCTCTTGCTACATAGAGGGTCCTAGAACAGTTTCATGTCTCTGATGAAAGTCAGTATCTCTATAACTGATCAGACTTGAAGAGACCTTTTAAAGAGGTAATTATGGAATCAGGACTCTTCAGAGTTAAGAGTGCCTGGAGGATTGTAGCAGTTCAGCTGTTTGTAGTGGAGAAGGTATCAAGGAGAGTGACTCTTCTTGGCTCTTGTCTAACTCTCCATTGTAGGCCAAAGCAGAATTCTTCTGTATAATGCTGTTCATAGAGCCAGTGAGTAGACAAGGAGAGAGAACCAGAGCCTTGATACTCTAAAATAAGATAAGGAAAGGCATTATTTAGTTAGGAATGTGGCCCAGAGCTACCCAGACCTTTGGGCTCCTGATAGAGTCTGTAGGGATCTTGTTGATGACAGCCTTCAACAAAATACCCTCCTTACCCCATTCTTTTACAGGGTCTTGTGTAGCCAAGGTTGGGTGTGAATTCTTGGTCCTCTGCCTCAGCCTCCTAACAGCTAGGAATCCATGTGTACCGTCATGCTTGGCTTCGTCTCTCTCTCTTGAACTCCACTGTCTTTAGTGTGGACTGGCTATCGTGGATGACTACCACAACCCCCACCTTCATCTCTCTCTTGAACACCACTGTCTT
>CAJQZJ010001058.1:721779-759619 GCA_907164525.1 Lophiomys imhausi
CACACACACACACACACACACACACACACACACACACACACACACACGACAAATAACCTCCAGAGCAAACAAAAAAAAAGTCAATATGTAAACTTAGATGTTTCCATTTGAAGCCTTTAGGAAAGTATTTTTTCCCAGAAATTTAAAAGCTGATTGATGTTATTATAAAAGAGAAAGAAATTCTGTCTGCTATCATTGCTGTTGAGCTGATCCAGGTTATTTGATTAGTTACTAAACAGGGCGTTTGGCTAGGGAGCCAACAGATCTGGCTAGAGTCTCAGCTGCAGTACTAATAACTCTTTGTAAACTTGGATGAGTTCTTGATTCATCTCTTTGGCATGCATTTTCTTTTTGCTATATTGGGACTTAAATGTAAGGGCTTTGCACATACCAGCATGCACTTGGCCATCATGATACATCCTCAGTCCCTGGTACATACTTCCTTATTTGTACTACTGTCCTCTGTCCTATGTGATGATGTAGTAGAACAGTGAGGAAATACATGAGGAAAGGGTATAAGGTGGTAGTGAGCAGCTATGTGGCCATGTGTCCCTGTTTTCCTGGGCTTTTGCCTGCTATGGGTGTTACTAATTGCACCCCCTTTTAACTGTCCTATCTCAGTTTGACTGATACACCTTATCTTCACCTTGTTCTCATAATTAATGGCACAAAAGGAAGATTTTCTGTACATATTATTTTAGACTGAAATCACTTAACAAATATAGTAATATTTCTTAGATGCTTTCTGGTAGTTTTCTTCAATTTTATGTAAGTCTCATCTCTCCATCTAAACTGATGAGTGAATGAGAATTGTTTCTGTGCTCCTGAATAATGTTCTTAATTTAATGTTACTCAATTCCATCGATCCTTTAATTGCCCATTTTGGCTGGTGTGTCCATAGAAAGTAAATGCCAAGTGTAGGGAGAGAGGGACTGAGACAGAGGCATAGAGAAAGAGAGGGAGAGGGAAAACATGAGGGTGGGGGAAGCGTGATTGTGAGGTACATGCTCACATGAACAAGTGCAGGGGAATGATTTTGTAGAGGAAAACTAAGAGCAGGGACACAGTTCTCATCTCAGCTTGATGCCCTGACTACTAAATGCTCAATATTGATATTTCTAAGTGCTCCATAAATCTCCAAGTAGCAGAGAGGTCAACAGAAGCTATGGGAGATCATATTTCAGGTGCTCTCCTGCTTATAAACATACTTCAGAACTAAGACCAGAACATTTTCACATTCTTCAAGGAGCAACACCCCAACCCCCCACAGTTAAAGAAAACAAACAAACAAAAACAAAAAGAGCAGTGTATTGAATTTCAGCATCTCTCCCTTTCTTTTTGACCTTTGGGAAATTCAGCCAAATTCACAGTCCATCTTCACTGTAGCCTGCAAATAACTTTCTACCAGTCTTGACTTTTGTTCTTATAAATTTTTTTGTTCTTAGATGCTTTTTATGGAAGTATATTCTTAGCTGAGTGGTCACATGCCCCTTTATTATCAGCACTCAAGCAGAGGCAGGCAGATCTCTGAGTTTGAGGCCAGCCTGTTCTACAGAGTGAGTTCCAAGACAGCCAGGGCTACACAGAGAAACCTTGTCTCAAAACCAAAACCAAAAAGTGTATCCTTATTTTATTAAAGGCACTTTAATAAACTAATCTATAATCAATAGGTCCTAAAGATGGCTCAACAGGTAAAGGATCTTGGCACCGAGCTTGAGTTTTATCTCCAGTAGCTACATGGTAAAAGGGGAGAACTGAGTCCTGCAAGTGATCAGCTGGTCTCCACATGCATGCTGTGGCATGTACCCTTCCATAAATAAATAAATTCAATAGCCAAAAAAAGAACTTTATGGATTAAGTCAGATATTAAATTATAAATATGAAATAAAGAGAACATTTTGGTTTTGACATTACTGTGAAACAATTATGTGAAGTATAAAATGTAGAAACTTTGGGGGGCCTCAGGATTAATAAAGAATATACGTGGCAACTTCCCAGTGAGGCTCCTAATGGTAGGACTTCCTGAGTCCTGTGATCTTGTCTGGGAATTCAGTACGTGTTTGCCTTTGGGCAAGAGAATAGCCACGTCTAATCACCCAGCTTCTCTGGTCATTTTTATAGATGTAGTATGTACTTAATGCCCACTTTAACAAGGATGCATGTTTGTGTGCTTGCTATGAACATATGCACAAGACTTTTCTAAAGGCTGGGGTGTATCTTTCTGTTTTTAATAGACTTGGAATTTGCCCTATTAAAATTATTCAAATAGCATTTTTCTAGTATGGAGACTAGGAAAGATAGGACTCCTAATCATTTTACCCAAATGTGCAAATTCAAGCAAAGCATAGTTGATGATCTTTTTTTCTCTATAGGGAAATTGAAACGTTGACTAATGGAATAGATACTTGACTGTATTGAAAGCCTGAGCAAGTAGAATATATAAACAGGAACAGTGAATCTGGAAATGGCAATTTAGCAGAGTAACCTTTGTCATTTGGGATTAATAAGGCTTTAGCCAAATGCAAGTGCCATTTTAAGAGAGTCAGTGACATGAGATTGAGGACAGGAACCATGAGCCCTCTTTTTGGCCTAGTGAAGTTTTTACATTCAGAGAATTGTTAAGAATTGTAGATTAGTACATTAGGGTTTTGACCTGAACAGTACTTACTTGACTCTTCCACATTCTAGTTCTCCTTAGAGAAAATAGGTGCGTTTGAAGTATCTGCATTGCTCTTTCAGTTAAATGATCAATAGACTCCCATTATCACTGTTCTTCCTTAACCTGCTTCATCTTTGGATCAATGATAAATGCCAGATTCTTCTGAGTGGGTTTCAGGTGCCAACTGAGAAAAATCTGACTTAGAAAGATCTAGACTAATGAAAAGAACAGAGTAAGCTTCATAGTTCTATATTAATCAGCAAATACAATATTGTTGTGAGCAGAATCTTCCTAGCTTTATTTTTATAGTCCTTACCCCTTGGCATAGTTCTTTATTAAAAGCACCTTTCAATAAAGGATCATGTGTGCCTGTCACCTTTATATTTGGTTTCACTTAGAAATAAGTGAAAAAGGTGTTTAAAAGTAAGCTCCTGTCTATTCAGGAGCTCAGTTCTCTAAATCAAGAAGATCTTAACATGACAGGGCTGAAAGTGTCTCCTAACACATTTTACATGTATGTTTTTTATAACATTTGAAAAGTGCAAAATTCAGAGAGAAGATACTATGACAGATCTCATAATTTTGGGACCTGAGACTTTCCCTAAATCCCTTTTACTCAAGACCTGTGGAAAGCTAAGTGGTTCATAATGCTTCAGCCGTGTGATTCTTTACTATAGAGCATAACCTTTTCACTTTCTGGGGGCTCCTCCTTTTTTGAGGACAGCAGCAGGAATGCAAGAAGACATTTCTATACAATTTCTATGCAATGGGTACACTTCTCTGCTTCTCTAAAACACCTTCTCTCATTCCTACATCCTTATTTTTTTTAGGTTGTTGTTGTTCAGGATTGGGCAGGATGAACTGGCCTCTGTGTGCCAATCAGTGCTAGTCTTGGCTCTAGTTTCTCTCTTTGGTTTTGTGAAACTTACTGTATCACCCAAACTAGAATGGAAATCTTCTTGTCTTTGACTCTGAAGTGCTGCTGTTACAGGCATGGGTCACTACAATTAATCTAACCCTCCCCCTCCCCCAAGATTTATTTATCTCGTGTGTCTGAGTATATGTGTGCATGCGTGGAGACCAAAGGAGAGTCAGATAGATGTCTTCCTCTATCTCTCTCTGCCTATGTTATTGAGGTGAGGTCTCCCCTTGAACCTGGGGCTCACATTTTCTCGCACAGGGTGGAAGCAAGCAGGCATCAGAAATCATTTTGGTTCTGTCTTCCTTGGAGCTGGGGTCCAGTTGTGTGTAGGATGGCCAGCTTATTGTGGGTCCTGGAACTGAGCTCTGGTTCTTATGAGTCTACAGAAAGTGCACTTGCTACTGAACTACCTCTTCAGCCCTCCAACCGCTCTCTTTAAAAACGATTTCTTTTCCTGGAGCTGGAGACATGGCTCAAAAGTTAGGAGCACTTGGAGCTCTTGCAGAGAACCAAGGTTTGGTCCCCAGCACCCACTTGGAAACTTACACCCATCTGTAATTCCAGTTCCAGAAGATTCAACACCCGCTTCTGACCTCTTCAGGCACCAGGCACACACATGATAATACACAGACTCTGATGCTGGCAAAACACTCATACCCATAAAATAAAAATAACTAAACCTAAGAATTAGATTGCTTTTGAGGAGAAAAACTTCCTCAAAAAAAAAAAAAACAACCCCACCAAACAAGCAAGCAAGCAAACAAACGGTTGTAAAAGTGTTACTGGGAAGGGTAATGTGCTTTGTCCTGTGATGTCCTACTCCTTTGCAGCATTTCCTGTTGCCTGGAGCAGAAGTCTTGACAGAAGAAAAAATTTGAATTTGTGTATTTGACAGTGTAGTAAAGGAAAACACAAGCAAAAGAATGAGAGGAAATGGCAGCCTATACCCTCTCTTTTGAAGTCCAAGAGGCAGTGTGCTTACTCTTCCAGTTTTGTTCTTAATAGCTGCAGATCTCGGTTCAGGACCTAATTTGTTGTTATCTATTCTAAGTCAGTATTCACACTGTCATCCTCATTTGCTGTTTATCTAGCATTCATTCATAATTTATCAAGGCATGTGCCAGACACAGCAGATTCAAGAAATACAACCATCACAACTTCTGCCTTTTTGGTTCTTCTGAGCCTGTTATGACAGAGGATACTTAGTCACATTGCAGTGGTGAGAATTGGCTGCAGGACACATTTTGAAGCTAATACTGATAGAATTAATAATAGTTCAGATGTGGGATGTGAATACATAGATGTGTCAAGACTGACCTTTGGGAGTTTGTTCAAACAATGTAGTGAACACTGGCATTTGAGATAATGACTGCTGGTAAGGAGGGAGGAGGTGGTGTTGGTGCGAGCTCTAAGCAGAGATGTTGAAAAGATAGTTGGATGCTTGAGATCAGTTTTGAGATAAGTGGTCTTTACATCATCAATCTGGATATGGTGGCTTTGGTTGTCAGTGCAGACAGAGAAAAGGTGAAGGTAGAAATCTGAGCCTTAGGCCACCAGTGTCTGGGAATGGGAAGTGGGGAGACTCCAGCCTGAACTCTTGATTGAACATGAAACACTAGAACCTGACTCTTCTCCCCTTCAACTTGTAACAAATGTCAAAGGGGAGATCACATTTGAGCACTCACATGACCCATTTCTTGCTTAACAGCATTTATAAAGACAGGAGTAGGAAGGTTGTGTATAGAAATGATTTTTCCACTTGAAATTTCTTCTGAATCTGTTTTGTGATAATGTGTGTGAGAGTTGTGATTTTGGTATGTAGCAGAAGATTTCAGTGTGTATTTTAACACTGAGGAAGGTGGGTAGGGAATGGGAATCTTTGGAAATGTAACAGTGTTATACTATACAGTGCTATATGCTTTCAGTATGATTGTATTTTAGTCTGAGAAAATGCACAGCAGAAGGATATGTGAACTTTATCACTGTGAGCAAGATTGTTGTACTCAAGAAAATGTAAGTGTTGTATGTGGAGATAACTACATTTGTAAAATATATGTGTATTAATTGTGAATGGCATGTAGTTGGTAGCATCTGTTTTTGTAAATAGATGTATGCTAAGGCTCCCAAATCCCTGTAAGCTCTTAGAACTTGCCATTTCCCCATTCTGTTCTTCTCCTCTCTACCATCCTCCAGCTCTGGAAACCAGGCGGGGTTTCCTGAAAAGTGGGCTCTGTTCTGGGAAGACGCTGTGGCTCACTGCCAGTGTGTCATATAGCTCTGCCAATCCTGTAGTGAAAAGAGAAGACTTGCAAAAAGATAGGGGTAGAATCAGGAAAATCAAGTAGGTCGAAGGAGAAAAATAAGATCTGTGCTAATGGAAGCTGAGATCATTTGGGAGGGACTTTTGGAAGGTCCCTATTCCCTAGGGACTTAGTCTCTTTTTCCTTGAGCTTCTTCCTTTGTGCCCACCTGCTCTGATCAGAATTGCAAAGATTTGTCCTAAGGAGTTGGATTATTGAGTAACAGATAAATGTAATTTTCCCCAGGCATTTGTTTCTAGAACATTTACTCAGAGTAACAATACAAAAACTTTCATTCTTCCTACTTTGGAAGTTTGATCTGATTGTATTGAAATCTTAGATTTGACCTCTTGCTTCTGTCTGTATCATTTTAGGATGTATTATGTGAACAAGAGCAGGCTGGGGTGGTGGAAAGAGATGGATAAATGTCATTTCTGGAAATCTACATTTAGTCATCTATCCAGGAAATAAGGCCCTCTGAGGTGTTATCTCTGTTGAACTTCAGGAATTTAAATGCAAGAGGACATGGAGACTATCTGATGGAAATTATTTTAGCTGCATATTCCATCAAAAGAGAGGGCCCTAGGATGGTGACACACACCTGTGGTCCTAGTACTCAAGAGGCTGAGGCAGGAGGGCTGCAAGTTTGAAGTCAGTCTAGGTTAAAGAATGAGACACTTGTTTCAATTTCCCATCTCCAGAAAAGAGGTCTCTTGATAAATCATTTAGCAGAAGTTGAGCACTCCCTTGCACTGAAGTGCAAAGAGCTTCAGAAAACGTGGCTGAGGGATGCTTCTTTAGTTAAGCCATTACATGTACATTAAGCTTGATTTATTTTATTTTTATTTTATTCTCATTTGTAATATGAGTAGGTAGAATGAATTAGTCACTAATGTCACTAGTAGCTCTGACATTTTCTGGCTCTGATTCACTAATTAAACCAACCTTTAAAAAGTCTGTTTCTATATGAAAGGCTTTATCTTTCTTACTTCTTTTATACCTAATTTAGTGCCATGTAATATCATTTCAGTAAATGTTGAATAAATACAGGGGTTCAGGACATGGGACCAACTGTGCTTGCAGGTGGCAAAGTAAAAATGATCTTGTCTGTGCCCTCAAGGAATTTTCTCAGGAGACTGTATGTTGTGTCATGGAGAGAACTCAGATGAGATTTTGAATTGTTGGTCATCTGTGGCATAGCTACTGGGCAAAATCTTTGCTCCAAGTCAGGTGTGCAGATTAGAACAAAAGTTACGAAACTTTCACATGAAGTGTCATTTAGGTCACCATACAGGTCTCTTTTCCCTACCAGTGACTTTATGATAAAACCAGCACACGAAAAAAAGTTAATGTTTTTGTTTTATAGATAAAGGAGTGGAGGCTCAGAGACTTAGGGGATGTGTCTAAGTTGACATAACTTCTGAGTAATAAGCCACAATCAGGACCTGCATGTGTGATTCCAAACCTTGAGACTTCGTGACCCCATTGTGCCTCATGTCTTCCATCATCCCATTCATGTGAAAAGTTGATCCTCTTGCTTTTGCCTCCAGGGCCCACGAGTCACCATGCCGAGACAGCTTTGTTCTTTTGTTTTGCTGTGCTATATCATATTAAGACGAGAGAGATAATAAGAACATTGAAATGATGACTGGAAGAAGGGAACCCTGGTGAGAGTCTGAGAGAAGGAAGGATGCTGAGCTTACCATTCCAGCTAGGCAGGGATGGCAGAGACTGTTCTGCTGCCACTAAGATCCCTCTTCTTCAACAGGAGCTTTTAGGTATACATAAGGATGTTCTCAGTAATGATGGCACCAAGGTGAGGCCAGCAAGTAAGTTCTGGTCAACAAGACATCAAAAGAAATTCTGGGTGGCAACTTCTTTCCTGGAAGCCAACTTCTGGCCTTTGTCTTTTTCTTAATCCCTTCTGAGACCTATATCCTGAAACAGGGGTGCTGCCAACATAAATAATGAAGATAAAGACCATAGCCAAAGGATGAACCCAGTGGATGCATTATGTCCACTCAAAGAGCTGGTCTTTTTGAAATATTGCCACATTAGTGGGGGGGACCATATTCCTCCAGTGTTTTTGTGTGTAATGAAATAAAGATAAAATTATGACTTCCAGCACTGTAGGTTGTACCATTGATGTAACTTTTAAACTTTTTATTAATAACTTTAATTACCAACTCACCAACTCGTGGCACATTAGAAAGGATACCAAATTGATGACATTCTCAGGCATGGTTCCTTGAGGGCAGCTAGTCAGCAGTCCATCCAAATAAGCATATACAGGGAGCACAGCAATCAGCAGCCACTGCAAAGTCACCTGGCTCTGGCATTGTGATGACTGCCCCCTCACTTCCGCTTGAGGTCAAGGCCTCCTCCATCTGTCCAACACTGCCAAACTTACACAGGGCAGGTACCGCACTTCACTAAAGGCCGTGGTGCTAGCCACTACCTCTCTTCAGTCCTCCCAACTTTTCCGAACCTCCTCTGGGCAGGCCCTGCATCATAACATCTTCTGGCAACTCTGTCTTGCTGCTTTGGGCTAGTGCTGTCACTTGAGACCATGATCTCTTCACTATCTATTGGCCTAGGTGCAGGCCATTGGCACTCCTCCACTTGGCACCGCAGTCGCTGGGTGGGTCTTGGGTCACTGCTTTGGTGCTGTGGCTTTTTTCCTGGGCTGTCCCCAACCTTGGCTCCACCCAATCTTTCTAGCATCTTTTGAAATGAGGCAGCAATGAGAAACAATGCCAAGCAAAATGCCCTCTTCGAGTTTTCCAGGCCTTTGTTTTTATCTCTATACACCAGGATCCAAACCTCCATTACATTGTACATTTAGGTGTGTAATTCATTGGCATTAAGCATATGCACAATGCCATGTAACCATGATAACCATTCCCTTCCAGAATTGCTTGTCAAACAGTCACCCTTCATTCCCTACTGCCCAAACCTATGGGCACCTCAAAACTTGGCTCTGAATTTGACTATTCTAGATAATGTAAGTAGAGTTATATAAAATTGAACTTATTTCACTAGCCTGTAACATGTTATCTGAATTTTATTATTTGCATGGGGACATATTCTACTACATGCACATCATACTGTTTATTCATTCATCTCCTGGCTATTTGCTGGCAGACACTGACTGTTTCTACCTCTTCAAAACTAGCCCGGAAACTTAGTGAAATCCTGCCTCCAGATAGTTAGAAATTGTTTTGTTTTGTTTTGGTTGTTGTTTGTTTTGTTTTTTGTTTGTTTGTATTTTGTTTTGTTTTGTTTTAGGAGGGGGCTGAAGATGTAGTTCAATGGTAGAGTTATTTGTCTAGCAAGTATTGAACCTAGCCTAGGTTCAGTACTCAGTACTGCTATGTATAATGCATATCATTGCATTAATTGATTTTTTGTGTTCATCTGTGAATATGAACAGTTAAGTTGACTTTGCTTTTTGATATTCTCTTGGAGAAATGCTCAGAAATAGAAGTTCCTTTATAAGTATTTATTTTCGTGGCATTGTGGAAATTCTGAGATTTCATTTAGTGAAATGGATTTGTAGCAACTCTGTACACAGCTGGATTATGTGAAACACAGCCTCAGTGAGAATCAGAAGTCTTCACACCTGTCTGGGCACTCATCAGAAAGCCTGGTAAGTTGATGAACCCTTTTTACAGACTTCTGGAGGTCGAATGATAGAGTAGGTAATGACTGTGAAAGCTCTATTAATTGCAGCCCCACTCCCTCCAGTTCTGCCCAAATGAAATTGGCCAAATTCCAAAGTGAAGACCTGAGAAAGTCTGAGAAGTATTCTGAGTTATCAAAGTAGATACAAGTTCTCTCAACATAATTTTTGTACACACAACTATATTCAGAGATCTGGAGACCTTAGGTCTATTTGTTATCCAGAACACTGAATTGTGGGTAAGATGGATCAGGTCTGTGTGAGCAGCACTACTGAGTAATGGATGTCCTCCTGTCCTTTGAGTTCTGACTCCACGTTAGGATAACATGTTGTAAAAATAATTCCACTGACTCATAGGAGCAGCCTTCTGAGCATGTCAGGGGTGCAGAAGTAGTGGAGGTTGAATCACCAGCTATGGAATGCTGATTCCCTGCACTGTCTTTCAGTCCAGTCCCAGCCTTGCTCTTCAGTCAGGACAAAAGCTGTGGGAAAGTTCTGACTCATTTACACTTATACCGTGACTCACAGAAAAGCTCTAGCTTCTCATTTTTTCCAAAAGTTTCGTGTGTGTGTGTGTGTGTGTGTGTGTGTGTGTGTGTGTGTGTGCACATGTGAAGTAGGGTGAGTGAAGTTATAGTTCATAAAGATTGGATATATGCCCAAATGATTGTTTGAGGTTATTTGCTGAATTCACTTTTGTAAAAAGAAAAATATGGCTAATTAAACTATTTAAACAGTATTTATATTATTGTTAATTGGCTCAGCAGTTGTTAATCTTTAAGCAGCCATTACAAATGAGTACACAGACACCATGTGGATTTTAGTAAGCCCTGGCCTGAATTGTGCAATCCTAGCCCATCTAAGCTAGCTCTTAATTCTATTACCCAAATATGACCCCATATATACATATGTCCCTTTGCACTGCCATTCTCCACGATATGCCGATGTTCCTGGCCATGTGGAATGAGATTCTTTTTTCTAACCCATGGTGTGTGCCTCCTCCTTCCTGCTGCTCCTGGCTGGAATCCCTTGATCCTCTGTCTGAAGTGCAGGCTTCCTGCTCTAATCCCAGGAAGTCCCACCTTTCCCTGTCTTTGCCCAATCTCAGGTCTCGGCATTTTATTTAACCAATCAGAGTCAATGTAAGTAACAGATAGCAAGCAGGAGCAATTAATTAACATTTAGAATGATTAACACTACCCCAACATACTTTTGTTGTCTCAGGATATTTTCTCTGGGGCTGGGGCAGGGGGAGGGTGGGAGAGGTTTCTCAGCCATGGCAGTCATCCATGCATCTGTTAGTAATGTAATATTTAGAAAGAATCATGTCATTTTCATATAATTGATCCTCAAGCATCTTGTGCATGTACCTTGTCTGCTACCTCCTGAATTCCTGCCTTCACACAGCACATGTACACACATGGGATTTGCCCATGCCTGAGGGAGTTGTGTGTTCTCAGGAGATAGGTCTGCAGCGGAAAGGCCAGTTTCCTTAGTGAGTACCTGTATTCCCCTGGAGCCTGGGCTGGCCTTCTCCCTTAGCTCTGTCCATTCTCTGTATACCTCTGATTGGCCTCCAGTCAGGGGTTTTACACTTTACTATTCTGTCTTCTTGCTCTCTTCCTATTTTTCTTGTTTGGAGTATTTCCTAGAGTCAACTTGTGTTCTCACAATGCTTATATCCTCCCATCCCTAAAGGCTCCTTTCATGTTCCACTTTCTTTACAATGGTCAGAGTAGCACATGCTTTCTGTAGGCCAGGTGCTTTGCTAGCCACATCAGTCTGCCATGTATATCTTTTATCTTTCTATCACTTACCTATCTATCATTCCTATCTATCTGTCTGTCTGTCTATCGATCTTCTACATCTATCTATCTATCTTCTACAGAACTAAAAGAAAAAATTCTTAGTATTATCCTTACTTGCAGAAGAAAAGTTCACTTGCAAAAAGTTGAAAGCTGCTTGAACCTAACTGCTAAGGTTCTTCTTGATCTGACCAATTCACCATGCTAGTTTCCCTAAAAGTCTTTTGGGTTGACTATGCCAACATTGTCTGTGTTCACTGACAGGGTGCTTTTTTGTCTTGGTCAGATATGTTCTACATTTGGCAGTCAGTCACCTTGCCTCATTCTAGGTGTGGTTTTGATGACTATCTTATGTTCTGTTCATCCCATTAAGCTACATAAAAACTTTACATGATGACTTCATGTTTGTGTTACTTAAAGAGGTCCAGGAGTCAGTGAGTTATTTGTCCTAGCTATATTTAGCCCCATTATTCATTTACACCCTACCATAATTGTTTTCTTCCACTAATTATTGAGTGTTCTTAGCAAATTATCCTTTGTCTTTTTACATTTTTATTCTGTAGAAAGTACAGACAAAACACACTATGACTGCAGTGTGTGTCATTTCCTGCCCTGTTTGTCACCCCTAACCAAAAATCAGAAAAAGTAAATGGAGTGGACAGTCAATTGAAGGTTTGTCTGTTAAACAAAGGTTTTTGATAAGAGTGATGGAGGTAGACATGCTTAGACCTATGTGGAACTTCACCACAAGGTGTCAGAGTGTCTCATTAAGTTGACTTTACCTTTTTACATGCAGAGTGCAAAGTGTTTGTTTTGCTAAAGGACAGATGCCTCTGGACATCTTTTCTAGTTAATTGGTAAGAAATAATTAAAGACTTCTAATTATGATACCACTTGCCATGCAGACTTCAAAACTCATTGACCCGTCCCATAGTTTCTGTTGACAGCCACACATTAGATTTTTTTCTCCCTTTTTAATGGAAATATGGTTGAAAATATGGTCAAGTTCTTGACTATATGTAAAGTAAACAACTTGTAGTTTGAGCTTGTTAAATTCTGTGGAGACTCACTGGGAACTGTGACCATAAAAGTAGAACCTGGGGCTGTGGAGATATACCATGGGTAAGGATAGGGGTAACTGGCAGAAATTAAAGTGGGTCTCCATGCTTTGAGATATAGTTCTTAGCTCTCTGTGAAACAGTG
This sequence comes from Lophiomys imhausi, assembly GCA_907164525.1. Classification (NCBI taxonomy): domain Eukaryota; kingdom Metazoa; phylum Chordata; class Mammalia; order Rodentia; family Muridae; genus Lophiomys; species Lophiomys imhausi. The sequence continues at coordinate 734,351 of CAJQZJ010001058.1, forward strand.
GTATGACCCTAGTGGTAACTATTTAGGAGGGGACACTAGTGAAGACTGAGTTCTCTTGTGCCCAGTCTCTACCCAGATGGTTATGTTGCAGTGTCTTTAGCTTCATGTTGTGGGCAAAGAACAGTCAGGTGAGCCCCAGAGGAAGTATGACTTGCTGTTTTATGCTCAGCTGGGCATATGAACATATTAAATAAAGATAGGAATATGGGACAAATTTTATTCTTGATAAATCTGTTGAGTATTTTATACTAGTGATTTTCCAACTGTGTATCCATATTCGTTAGTGGAATGTGAAATCTATTTTCAGGCTTTAGCATTTTAAAAGTATATTATGTGGAAGAAAATAGGATAGCATTGAAAATAGTGAATGGCACCCAGTGAGCGTAAGACTTTGTTTCCTTTTTGGATTTTTGAAGCAGGGTCTTACTTTGTAGTGCAGCATAGCCTCAAAGCTTACTTTGTAATAAAGGGATGCCTTACCAAAAACAAAAAAAACAAATAAAAGAACCCCAAATATCTACTCAGTCTGTGCTCTAAGGGAACTTGACTACTGCCTCAAAATATACTTGGATATACTTGCCATTCAGAATTCAAAACTCAATGACCCTTCCCATAGTTCCTGTTGACAGCCACACTCTAGATTTTTTCCCCCTTTTCAATGGAAATATGGTTGAAATATAGTCAAGTTCTTGACCAGAACAAAAACAAAAGAAAGGGAGGTCTCAAACTCATGGTGAGCCTCCTGCCTCTGCCTCCTGAGTGTGGGATTGCAGGCATGAGCCACCTTACCTGACAGAGGTTTCTTTCTCTGAAGCACATGGATGTTATAGGATATACTTCTCACTATAGTCACAGTCTCTACAGGGTGAAAGTGTGGCTGTGTTACAGGACATGGGCATGGGGTACAGGATAGAAGGGTGGTCTCACTCTCCCTGCTAGAGTCTGCTGCAGGCTTGAATGTGTTCCACATTGCACCAATTATGTCTGCTCAGAGCTCTCCCTCTCTCCCTGTTCTTTAAAGTAGCACCTTGGGCTTCATGTGTGGCTCAGTGGTGGAGTGTGTTTGCTTTGACTGGGTGCAACCCTGAGTTTGGTCTCTAGCCTGAAAGAAAAAAAAAATGTAACCATAAATATTGATACAATTTCTTCATTGAGAAGTACTGAGGTTTCTGTAGGGAAAGCTTCTTCCCCCCTTTCATTTTCTCTTACTTTTTTAATCCAAGCATATTTTGAGGCAGTAGTCAAGTTCCATTAGAACACAGACTGAGTAGATAATATGTTTGGTATTTTCCAGCACTTGATCTGTCTGCATTGCTTGCATGTTCTCCCAAGTGGTCTTACATGTGTCTACAGGGCATAAGTGCTCTGGTTTTCTCCTTCTGGGTACTGAGCTTTCAGGGAATTGTGCAAGAAGCAGAGGCCCTACCTGGTGATGACTGATGACCCTTGGTGGTAGTGCCAGCAGTGGTGGCCTTCCCCCATGCTCATTCTTGCCCTAACTACTCAGAGAAGTGACTGTACTCAAGAATGCCAACTGGTTAGTCATGATTTCCTTCAGGCTTTGCCAAGTGTTGTGCAGCAAGCAAGGTTCTGTGTCCTTGGTTTCTTGACATTGTTTAAATTACATTAGTGAAAAACTGTGTCAATTTATGACACAATATAGTTTTTCACATTTATTTTACCCCCCCACACCCCAGATGTGAAACTGCAATTTAATTATCAATTGTATTTATTAACAAGTATAAACTATAAGATTAGGCCAGCGGAGTAGCTAATGGGCTGGTGGGAGGGAGGCCAGCAGGCCTGGTCTGTCTTAACTGGAGGCCTGACTTGTCCTGGAGAAAAAGCTCTGGACCAAGGGTGGCCTTCACCAACTGCAACCTAAACTCTGTTAACTAATATCTTCATTAATAATGATAAGTTGTTGTATTAGGCCAGTAGAGCAGCCTGCAACCTGGCAGGAGATTGGCAGGCCTGACTTGCCTTAGAAGCCTATAGGCCTGGTGGGGTGGCTTGGCAGGGCAGCTTGGCGGGACAGCTGCTGGATATTTATCAATAACTATAAACTGTTATATTAGATCAGCAGAATTGCCGGTGGCCTGGAGGGACAGCTGCTGGGGCTTGGTGGGAGGCCGATGGACTTGGATTGCTTTAACTGGTGGCTTATAGGTTGCTGCAGCCCTTTCCCTAATAATTAAATACACTAAGACCTTTTAATGTTTCAACACTTAGCCCTTAACTGGGCAGACTCTTAATTAACAAATCTAAGTTAACCCATACCACCTAATCCCAAACCACCATGTGGCCTGTTGTTACCAGAGCTCTCAAACACATCTGTCTACTTCTCTGTCTCCTGGGAGAAAGAGAGACTCCTCTGTGTAAAATGCAGGGTTCCTGTTTCTGTCTCAGGAAGTCCCACCTTCCTATACTCCTTCTGCCCAGCTAAGTGGCCATCAGGTACTTTTATTAACCAATCAAGAGAATGCCTCAGAAGGGGCAGTAACCAGATCTCAGCATTGAAATCATCCCTTCAGAACCAATGTATTAGACCTTCTTCCAACACAGATGTTATGTACTTGTTAATGTGTGTATGTGGAGGTCAGAGCTCAACTTCAGGCATAATTTACCTAGGCTGGCCAGTGAGGGTTACAGTCTGGACTCCCTGCACTCCTTCTGTGCTTATGTTGTAGCTATGCAGTGCCATGTCCAGTTTTTACATGGGTGCTGGAAAGTCCTCATACTTATGCAGCAGACTCTTTGACAACTGAATCCCCTCCCCATTTAAATCTTAAAAAAAAAATTTTTTTTAAACCTTGAGTAATTTTAACAGAAACTGATCAGATGGCTGTAAAGCCTTTCAATTGTGCAGAGTAGTCAGTTTTTTAATTACTGTTTTATACAGGAAATAGAAACTCAGAGAGGTTAAGGAAGTACCCAAGGTCAGACAGAAACTATTAGATCTGATTGCTCAGTCCAAGTTGGGGTGATTAGATCATCCAGTACTTTTTCATTATGCAGAACTTGAGTCTTGAGATCTTAAGAGGCTTACTCAAAACCAGGCGAGACATGGCCATCTCTCTTACTGGGATAGGCTGGTGCAGACTCTTGTGCTCCCTTCCCCACTTTCCCATAATACCTGCTCTTTCCTGTTTTTTCCTATATGTTCCTTCCTGGTAGTTCTGGTCTAAGCACCTGCTGGTACCGTGCTGGGGATTTTTCTTTCTTGGAGCCTTTTCTAGAACAGTTACACACCCACCCCCTTTTCAGTTTTGTTTCCCCAAGCGGGGAGCTGCCCCTCTCCCATGGCTTCCCAACCCAAGCCTCACATTAAGCCTTCTTGTCTGCACAGGTCCCTACTGCCACTTCTTGGCATCCTCCTGTGTCCTTCTCCAGATACCGAGGCTCCTGTTTGTCTTACCAGATGAAAATGGACCTCAGGGTTTTGGTGTGCATGCTTAAGTCTATGCTCCCTGTTTTGTCTGTAGATCCCTTGCAACCTGCATCTCTTCCTAAAAAGAGTGAGATGCCAGCAAAGGCACTGGATAAGGAGTTGTGCCATTCACTGCCAGCTAATCGTAAGACTGTCCTAAACCAGGTCTTCTCATCTGTGGAAAGGACTGTGAACCCTCAACATAGTCAAAGATTTGAAAGTCCCTTTTAGGGACAAAATGGTAAATACATGCTCGGTTTTATTGTTGTGGTGCAGGTGCTTCACAAGTGCTTCACATGATTTTTAAGAAGTGCTGACTGAGGGGAGGGAGGGGGATAGTTATGGAATGTAAAACAAACAAAACAAAAAAAGTGTTGACTGAAAGACAAGGTATCTGTGTCTGTCCATCATCTCTCTTCCACTTCCCCAGCCCCATTTTAGAGATAAGATCTCATTATATAGTCCAGGTTAACTTGGAGCTTGCTTTGTAGCTCTGGCTGGTTCAACTTCACAATCTTTCTGCCTCTTCTTCCTGAGCACTGGAGTGACAGGCTGGGCTGTCAGGCCTGGTCTTACTTTCTGCTTCTGAGTATCTATGTCTGCCACCATATTTTTACCCTGAAAAAGGCAATGGAGATCGCTTCACTAAATCTTATCATGGCCTCTTTAATAACATTATAGATACATTAATGATAATTAGTTTAAAAGAAGGAAAAGTGAAGCAAAATCGTGCTGCACAACAATTTGATGCAGTGGCTTTTAGGAAGACACTGACTTTAATTAAACAAAATATTGTGTGTCTATCAGAGCCCTCCTCTTTGGCTACAGCAGGCTCTTTGGAAACAAGGCAGAGCCTGACCCTTTGACTTGGCATTGATCATTTGCTCATCCCTAGAAGTTTATTGTAAATGAAGCAGCATTTACTATTGTGGGGTATTCCTGGAATCGCTGCTAAAGTTAGAAGTGAGTGATTCTGTGTGACAGGAATGGCATATAGAAAAGCTATAATTCTGACTCGCTGACAGGAAAAAAAATTCAAGTTTTGTATTTATATTATGTCATTCTTTGGCTGGAATCCAGTAGTTTTATAGTATCTTGCTATGCTCTCAGTGGAATGTTACCCAGGTCTCAGCAAAGTGCTGGCATCTCAGAGAAAACCTTTCTGTGGTGCTGTGGGTGGAACGCATTGGTGGTGCAACTGGAAGACAGCAGATGGTTTTCCTGGCCTGTATGTGTCCCATGTCCAGGCAAGATAGGCCTCTGCTGAATAGCTGGAGTACTGCTATCCCTCCAGGGTGGCAGTAGTGCTATAGCTGTGGGCTGGAGCATAGTCAGGGTGGGACACTAATGACTTTGCTGTTCTTGTTTGGTTTGAGACAGGCTCTTGTGCTGACCAAGTTGGCCTCAAACTCACTTGGTAGCCTAAACTAGTCTGGAATTTGTAATCCTCCAAGCCTCTTGGGTGGTGGATTATAGGCCTACACCACCACACCCAGTTTAATGGCTTTCTTTCTTTTTTTTTTGGTATTACATACATTGCATGTTTTATTATATCACTATATATATCATATAAATTACATATGAATATAAGGGAGAGTAGGAAAGGTGGATTACATGTAAGTATATATATAGTATATATGTTTGCAATACATATTTATACATGTTCTACATCATATTTACCTACACAAATATATAGGTACACATTTTCTTAGGATTATTTTGGGAAGAATGATTCCATAACATTAGACAGAGTACTTTCCCATTTACTTATTATTTTCTAGCACCAGGGACTTAAATGGCTTTCTTTTGGACAGTTCTTTCAGAAGAGTTATGAGATAAATGTCCTGGGTAGATGTTAGACTGAAAACTACTAAAAAGCCAGTGGAGACGGGTGGTGGTGATTGTAGGGCGATTTCTTGCCTTGTAAAAAGGGCAAGGTCCTTGAATCAGGAGCCACACATTAAGACTCTTGTCACTCATACTGATTAGCCCAACACAGCTCAGACTTTCTATAGATTGAAGTGTCAGTGGTTTGCTCTGTCATAAACTGTGAAGTTGGTTTGTGCATATTGTACTCCTCCTTGAGTGGAACTGTGTACATAGCCATAATCAGATGAAGAGGAATTATGGTCAAGATGAAAGGGTTCCTGAGAATTGAACTGTTGGGTGCTTTGTGAGTGATGTTTTTTTTTTTTTTTTTTTTTTTGGTTTTTGGAGACAGGGTTTCTCTGTGTAGCAATACGGGCTGTCCTGGACTCACTTTGTAGACCAGGCTGGCCTCTAACTCACAGAGATCCACCTGCCTCTGCCTCCCGAGTACTGGGATTAAAGGCTTGTGCCACCATGCCCGGCTGTGAGTGATGTTTAACCTCTGCCAGTCCTGTGAAATAAATGCTATTTTTATCTTGTCACTTACACTGAGAATATTGAGGTTCAGGGATGTTAAGTAATTTGGCTGGGAAGTCAGATTCAAGTCATCCAGGTCAGTAGGGCTCCAGCTTTTGTACTAAGCCTCAGCAGGCTGAATTTTGCTGTGGGATCAGGCTTCTACTTATTCTGTGGCTCCTTCCAGCAGCTTCCCAGCCCAGAATACTCAAAATTATCATTCTTTTTCATTTTCTCAGAGTATGTCAACATTGTATTGGTACTTTCTGCTTGAGAAAGGTTTTTGATTCCTTAAAATAATTTACTGAAAGTAAGATAGTATTTGGCCTGATACTCAATATTTAGAACAGGATAGATTTTAACTCAAAGAGAGACTCTTGCTTCTGCCTCCCAAGTGCTAGGATTAAAAGGCATGTACCATGGGACCTGGCAAGATAGTGTCTTTCGTGAAAATAGTAAAGCATCATGTGCAGTGTTTCATTTAGATTCTTATCATTGATTTTAGCCATCGTTCAGTCTTTTTGCCTCACAAACCTGGCAGTGCCCTTCGACTCAGACACTCACATTCTGATGATAGCATTTTAGAACACAAACTGTCTAGTTCAGTTTCTGTTTTGCCCTCCATCTAAAATTTAATCATCTCTTTATCACTGGACACGTTAGGAGCAATCTGGATTGTCATATAGAAATTGCTGGAACGTTGCCTTTTGGAAATAGTTTTGAGTTGACTGTGTTCTGACTCACAAAACTGTTTTGTTTATTTTACTTGTCCATCGGTCAGAAACTATCGGAGGTGCTTGCCACTTACATAAGAGTGTGATAAAGGATTCATGAAATTGCCAGGTGTGGTGGCGCACGCCTTTAATCCCAATACCTGGGGGGCAGAGGCAGGTGGACCTCTGTGAGCTCGAGGCCAGCCTGGTCTCCAGAGTGAGTCCAAGGCTGACAGAACTGTTACACAGAGAAACCCTGTCTTGAAAAACCAAAAAACAAACAAACAAAAACCCAAAAAACGGAATTCAAGAAATCTATAGAACTTCTCTGATTTTTCACCTGCATACCCAGCACCTGCAGACTTTGGCCACTTGGTAGCCCTCTGCCACTGAATGAAGGCTATTTTTCTTTTAAGTCCTTGCCTGTAAGGGGAAGAAAGAGTTCGAGTTCACTGCTTTCATCTAGACACTATGGGTTGTTCCTATTTTCTAAGCTACTTGACATTCATTTAAAAATCACCAGTAAAATGATGTTTTAAATGATGTTTTATGATTCCCGCTGTTCTCTGTTTCTGCACCGAAGACTTTCTTTTGTGGTAAGAAACTTGACTTGGTTTCCAAAGCCAATAAATGATTTTGCTCCTTTTCTGCTTTCTCTTCAAGTAATCAGGTAAATCATTGTCTGGCTTATTTTGACAAATGTTTCTTGGATGAAGCCATTGTGCAAATATAACACCAAAATGACTTGTCACCATGTTCAGGGGCAGCCATCTGTTCTTGTGAGTAGATCCACAGTGCTAGGCTTAAACAGCTTAGTATAGGTCCTAACATGCATTTCAGATGTTGTGTGACTTATTTTCTTAAGTCATTTTGAATTTTTGTGTTTTTTATGTTTATTTATTACTTCAGGTTACATCTCCATCACAGTGCCCTCTTTCCACTCCTCCCAGTCCCGACCTCCCACCCTCTACCCCCTGTCCCTTCCATCCCACTCCTCCAGAGTGGAGTGTCCCTACATATCAGTCCCCTGCCCCAGTTCAGCAGTCATGTGAGGGCCAAGAGCCTCCTCATACACTGGGGGCCTACAAGGCAACACCACTAGGGAAAAGTGTCTCATTGACAGGGAACAAAGTTTATGTTCCTGGTCCCTTTGGTTCATTGATTGCAGTATAGTTATCCTGTACTATATGGCTAAAGTCCTATTATAAGTGAATAGATGCCATGTGCATCCTGAGTCTGGGTTATCTCACTCAGGATGAGCTTCTCTAGTTACATCCATTTGGCTACAAATGGCATGATTTTCATTGTTTCTGATGGCTGAGTAGTAGTCCATTGTGTAGATGTACCACAGTTTTTTTTTAATCCATTTCTCGATTGAGGGACGTCTGGGTTGTTTCCAGTTTCTCGCTATTACAAATAAGGCTTTTATGAACATAGATGAAGATATATCCTTGTGGTTTGGTTAGGAATCATTTGGATGTATACCCACAAGTGGTATGGCTGGGTCTTGAGGTAGAGCTATTCCAAGTTTTCTAAGATATTGCCAGACTGATTTGCATAGTGATTGTACAAGCTTACACTCCCACCAGCAATGGAGGAGTGTTCCCCTTTCTCCACAACCTCGCCAGCATGTGCTGTCATTTGAGTTTTTGATCTTAGCCATTCTGACAAGTGTGAGATGAAATCTCAGAGTCTTCTTGAGTTGCATCTCTGATGATTAAGGATGCTGAGCGTTTCTTCAAGTGTGTCTCAGCCATTAGAGATTCCTCCTTTGTGAATTCTCTGTTTAGCTCTGTTCCCCATTTTTTTATTGGATTATTTGGTTTCTTGAGTTCTTTGTAAATTTTGGATATTAGCCCTCCGTCAGATGTGGGGTTGGTGAAGATCTTTTCCCTGTCTGTAGGCTGCTGTTTTGTTCGAATGACAGTGTCCTTTGCCTTACAGAAGCTTTTCAGTTTCATGAGGTCCCATTTATGGATTGTTGGTCTTAGAGCCTGAGCTGTTGGTGTTCTGTTCAGGAAGTTGTCACCTGTGCCGATGAGTTCATGACTTATTTTTTATTATTAAAATGTTGGTTCTCTCAGAGTTCATTATATTAATTCAGCATGCAAACCATCAGAGTAAATTTTGTATTGTCTAAGAATCCTGTACCTAACCTTGTTTCTCAGCATTCAGGCTGTCTCACTGATCTGAGATGCTGTACTGATCTGCCCAACAATACTGGAGGTTAGTCTTAAATGAGATACGCTGTGATTCAGCATAGTTTTGTTTGCAGCAGATAATGAAGAATGGAAACCAAACTTCTCATGGTTATAGGTTGTCATGATGTCTTGGCTATGGGAGCAGGTTAGTGATTTTAGTCTGGCCCTTAAAGCTTTCTGTGAAGCTCAGAGAGATTCTGACTCTTAAGATTAAGTCCTGCATGGCCTAATGTGTATGACCTAATGGTATATATTAAGCTTTAAATACTAAAAGGGGTTATGCGGTAGCCCCTATGGAAGGAGCCTAGGCTTGGTGTGACCAGTAAAATCTCTTCTGCTTTAAAGGGATCTGAGTGTATGAGCCTTTCCTGGTTTGGGGCAAGTATCTTTGTGTTTCAAAGCAGAGTTCCTAGTCAGGTTTGGTTTGTCCTTGATAAAGACATGCATCTATGTTCTTAGCCCATGTCAGCATGAGAAGGAGTAGTATATGTTTCCCAGTGTAGTGCTTTCACTCCAGGTCTTTGCACATGCTGATACTTTTGCTCAGACTTCCCTCAGCTGTTAGTAATTTTGCCTCCCCTCTCTCACTCCCTGCACATTCATCACATTTCAGTTCTGTGTTACTGCCTCCCTGAGGCCCAGGCTGTAATCACATTTTCTATGTTGTCCATGTCTGTCTTGTTCTACTGTTCCTAAAGGCTCTAAGCCCCACATGGACAGGGACCAACTTGCTCCTTTCCTCAGCTACTTCATTTTCTGATATGGAAAGCCATGAAAAGTGAGTGGAAGACTTCTAAATGTGACCTTTGAAGCCCCATTCCTGTGCAAAGCACAGCATTATCATTTGGTTATTTTCTACTGGCTGTTGTCATAGGAAACAGTGTGTCTACTCATAGTCTTCAAGCATTTGTGATGCACAGATACTTTTTAAAGCTGAAAGCAAAATGGTTTGTTATTTCAGTATTTTTAAAGGTACTTGAACCCTAGTTGCCAAACCAAAGTTTCACATCAAAATTCACACTCTTATTTCCTATCTGGCTTATGCTCATTGCTTTTCAAAAACTTGTTTTATTTTCTGTGGATTAAATTAAATGTTTTGCTTAGTGTATGTTTGGGCATTGTGTGTTTCCCTTGGATATTATAAAAGGTATCAGATCCCCAGGAACTGGAGTTATGGACAATTGTATGACACATGTGGGTGCTGAGCACTGAACCCAGGTTCTCTGTGAGAACAAATGTTCTTAACCCCTGGAACGTCTCCTCATCTCACATCATCATTACTTTTTACTAAAGCCTCAGCCATTGCAGAAAGGGTTCTTCTACTATGTCTAACCTGTTACCAAACAGGTAATAGGAACATAAGTGACCCTGTGTTACTCTCTTGCTTTTGAATTTTTATTCATGTTGATGATGTTGATCATCACCCATGGTGGTGATGTAAGATGATAGGGACTGCAGCTACCCCACATTCATCTTTTACTTCCTGGGCTATCTCTGCCATGTACTTGTCCAGATCTGTACTTTTCTACAAGCAGATTCTGATGAAATGTGCTGAGGAATAAAGAGAAGCCAACTTTACACCTGTAAGTTGATAGCTGTCTGTTTGCAAAAACATTTTGTGGACATGAGCACCTTTGGCATCTGCACTATCACTCACGGTTTCAGGAGAAAGTGCTGATGCTGTTCCTGGGCACTCTACATGAGGAGGCTTCTTTTCTTCAAACAGTGAAATAGCTTTGATTCTTATGCCCTAGGTTTCTTCTCTCTTCTCTCTCTCTCTCTCTCTCTCTCTCTCTCTCTCCCCCCCCTCTCTCTCTCTGTGTGTGTGTGTGTGTGTGTGTGTGTGTGTGTGTGTGTGTGTGTGTGTGTGTGTGTGTGTGTGTGTGTGTGTGTGTGTGTGTGTGTGTTTTCGAGACAGGGTTTTTTGGTGTAGTAGTCCTAGCTGTCCTGGACTCACTTTGTAGACCAGGCTGGCCTCGAACTCACGGAGATCTGCCTGCCTCTGGCTCCTGAGAGCAGGGATTAAAGGCATGTGCCTCCATGCCCGGCTGTCTCTGCCTTCTTAATGTCTCTCTCAGTCATTGCCTATCCCTTTCTTCTAAATGCATTTTCCTACATATGTGGGTTCTGCTGTTTCCTTAATTAAAATTCCCTCTTATTTTCAAATCTAATTACCTCTGATTTGATTGATTGATTTTTTTTTTACCCTAGATCAACTCTGAATGGACTTTGGAACGTAAAGAAGAAAATCCAGTCTGCTTTTCAGGGACACTGGACAACCGAATAAATGCAGGTATGCTCATTTACCTTCTTTAATTTTTTTTTCTTTTGAGGCAGGACCTTACATTGTGGCCCAGGTTGGTTGTGAACTTGAGATCCTCCTGGCTCAGCCTACCCATTGTTGGGATGATGGCTGTACTATTGTACCTGGCCTTAAACTGTGACCTTCTGTGCTCTGGCCGGCCCTCCTATCTTTCTATTTATCTATCTGTCTGTCTATCTATCTAATCTGTGTATTATTCATTCTCAGTATTAGATATGCTGGCTTAAGTGGCCTGTTCATGCCAAAAGCTCCAGGAAGTAAAGTCTCTTGTATCCACTTCTGCTCTTCTAGGTTTCCATGCACACTGCATTACTCTGAAACTGCAAATTAATTAATTAATTAATGTAGTTATTAGTAGGTATAAACTGTAAGATTAGGCCGGCGGAGTAGCTGGTGGCTTGGCAGAGGAGCAGGCAGCCTGGCCCAAGTACCTTAACCGGTTGCCTAACTTATCCTGGAGAAAGAGCCCTGGGACCAAGAGTGGCCTACACCACCTGTAATCTAAACTCTGTTAGTTAATATAAGTTGTTATGTTAGGCTGGTAGAATTACCAGCGGCTTGGCAGGAGATTCGCCTGGGCTCAAGGGGAGTCTAGGAGTCTGGGAGTCCAACAGCCTGGGACTGCTTGGACTGAGGGCCTATAAGCTGCCACAGTCTTTTCCCCAATAATTAAACACACCAAGACCTTTTAATGTTTTAGCGCTTAGCCCTTAGCTGGGCAGACTCTCAATTAGCTACACTAAGTTAACCCGGATCACCTAATCCCAAACCGCCATGTGCTTGTGAGTACCTTCCAGCCTTCTCCAGAGGTCTGTCTCCTTCTTTGTCTCCCGGTGGAAAGAGAGTCTCTGTGTGTGCCCAGAGTTCCTGTTCTGATCTCAGGAAGTCCTGCCTTCCTATACTCTTTCTGCGCAGCTAATTGGCCATAAGCAACTTTTATTAACCAATCAAGAGAATGTCTCAGAAGGGGCGGTAACCAGACCTCAGCATTGAATTCAATGTATCAGAAACAATATTAGACCTTCCCTCAACATCTCCCCCTTTAAATCTAGCAAAAGGCTCCTTTTCTTATTAACAATAAATACAACAGTAAACACAATACAGTAACAATAACAATAAATACAATAAAAACAATTATGAAAACTAAAAGGTGTGACATACATTCTCAACATCCAGTTCATATGTATTTGTCTAGTTAACTAGGACATATTCTATTACATATCTCTCTTGATGAGTTTAAGGATCTATACCTAATTCAACTTCCATCCTACTAAACCATCTTAACCTTAAAACATCCTTTTAATTCCTACATGATTTAAAATATACTGTGATGCTATAACTATGTAGTCTTCAATCACATCAGAAATCTGAGAAGGATAAATATATCTGAATAGATAGGAAGTGCAGAGCAAGCAACTTCTAAAACTATGAAATGACAGACAACTGACTGCCTAGACAGTCCCCAGTGTCTATAACATTGGAGCATCATCTTCAGCCTTCTGGCCAAGCATGTCTCACAGACTTAGTTGTGGAGCAGGAAATAAGATTTGCTCATTCTGTCTTTGCAGAATCAGGCCATCAATTTACCTGCATTGAGCTCTGGCCCACCTTTGGACTGTAGATAGTCTGTTGAGAGAGCAGGGGCATTTTTGCCTAGTAGGAATTATCTCCTGATGGGAGATTTCTTGATGCTCATTGTCTACTTCCAAATCCAATGGGAACTGTCAGGAGCTGACAGTCTCATGTCAAAGAATTTTTAAAATAATAAAAATATCTTTAAATGCCATATTCTACAGATCTCGTGAAGTTTTTGAAGACCATCTATCCATATCCATTGAGTAAGCAAATGTTGCTTGTCTCTAACAACTTAATATCTGAGTAACTTAGAACCTCTGAAATTAACTAACTTAATTATCCTAATAAAGTCACAAGTTTGAATGACTATCAACATGCATTTCTTAATTATCCTAAACAGTTTGTGGTAGTTACTGTCAAAAGGACTAGAACTTCACATTGCAAATTTAAGAATTACATAGGTACAATACCTAGTCAAAATATAGCCTTAATTTTGTATCAATATACAAAGATCTATAGAAGTAGATTCAATAATCTACCCTTTTATCTTATCAATTCTATACTATATATCCATATTCCCTCTCTTTTTTATTTTCAAGTCTTCTCCCCCTATATAAGAGAGAAAGAAGGATAAAGAAAGAGAAAGAAATCCCTGAGCCTAACCTCCTACACTTTGCTTAACAAGACCATATAACAGTTTGTAACCATTCCCCCTAAACAACATTTATAACCCATCAAATAACCAAAGAATCACCCACCCCACTTTTTGGGAATGGGATGTCGCTCTCTTAAAACTTCTTCCTGCTGAATTGGGATGCAGAAAACCTGTTTAGGGGCCCAAATAAAATGGAAAAAAAAATGGTTAAGCAAGTAAATTGTAACATTTGTTGTCCAGTCTCTATGTGCTCAGCAATTTGAATGTTCTGAGCAATTTGTAGTTCAAAGCTGGACTTTGGTAGGAAAGTTCAAGGGTTTATTGAAGTCCTGTCTGGAACAGTCTTTGAGGCTGGGCCATCTCAGCAAGCTGTTTGAAGTTGTTCTGGATGCAGATTTTGGAGGAAACAGCTATTGAGGCAGTCTATAAGGCTGGATCATTTGGGTTACTTGTCTTCTTTGGACTCTGGTCCTGTTGTTCTGAAAATATATAATTTCTCACAAGTAACATATAGTTCTGCAATTATCAAAATGCCTTGGATGTACAGGATGCACAAATCAATTAAGTAATATCTTCTGCTCTTTGTTTGAACAGCAGAAAGGCATTTGCAAGTCTCCATTCATGCCATATAAAAAGCATGGCATATAATAGTATTGCATATATATGCTATATATAATCTATTTTAAATTGAAAATACAGCATAAAACTGAATGGAGTTTAAATATTCTCCTTTACAGTTGACATGAATTTATTAATTGATTAAAACAGGTTTATTCTGTGTTGTGCTGGCTTTTTGTAGATTAGGTTGGCCTCAAACTCAATGGGAATCAATCTGTCTCTGTCTTTGTCTCCCATATTTTGGGATCAAAGGTATGCATTTATATATTTCTTCTTTCCTTTTCTCCTTTCTTTGGAGATTTAATTTCTATGTGAATATATCTATCCTTACTGAGACAGGGTTTCACTTTGTAGCTTGGGCTGTGTAGATCACATTGACCTCGAACACACAAGGAGCCTGTTTTGTCCTTGTCTCCCAAGTTTTGAGATCAAGGTATGAATTTAAATAATTGAACTACCCCTATTAAACAATAACATTAATTAAACCATTTTGTATTAGTTTGATTTCCAATTCTCCCATGGAAACACCATTATTAAGGAGATTGTTGTAAAATAGCATGATGTGCTATTTTATGTTAGCTTTTCTTAACTGTTGGCTGTGGGAGGCATGCTGTTTGCATGTTCTTCCCTAGCCTAACTCTGGGTCCTTACATTGGTTAACAGAATATATCTCTTTTTCTCTTTCCTTTATTTTCAGAGACAGGATTTCCCTGTGTAGCCTTGTCCTAGACTCACTTTGTAGACCAGGCTGGCCTTGAACTCATAGAGATCCACCTGCCTCTGCCTCCCAAGTGCTGGGATTAAAGGCATGTACCATCATGCCCAGCGATTAACATCTCTTTTAGGGGCAAAATGCTTCTTGAAGCCAGTTGTCCATTAGCTTAGTCTTCAACCCAATTTCAAGTAGATTCTTTTTTTTTTTTTAGATTATTTGGGATATTATAAATTAAAATCAAATACCTTTGAATTATAACAGTGAGACCCATAACTGGGTAATAATTAAAATTATCTCTCTTCCTATCACCATGAAGCTAATAGACTAAGCAAATGGATTTGGTGCGCTGAGGGTTATGACCAGATATGCTGTGTAGTCCCCTTCTTGCTTAGGGACTTCCTTGTATACTCTTCCAAGTGCCTACTGTCTGCAAGCCTCTGTATTTCATACTGGTTATACAAAGACAAATACAGCTGCTATGCTTAGGGAAATCACAGCAGACAGGTGTATGGATATGATTACCATAATACCTTGTGGCTAGTGTGATAAGTTTAGGAGCAGAGGAGAGATGGCATCCAGCTTAAGGGTATAACTGAGGCTCAGTGAAGGATTCTTGGAGGAAGTTCTAGTATGGGCTGGTTTCTGAAGAAAGTTGAACTTTGCCATGAAAGCTAAGAGGTGAGTGTCTTTCAGTTGTGGAATCAGTATATGTGAAGAAAGCATAAGGAGCAGAATGGGTGGGGTGAGGGGACGGAGATATCCGTTGGCCTGGGTTTTAAGAAGCTAGAAGTTAGGGGAGATAGGGTGAGGGTCGCAGCTAACTGAGAGATAAGGGGCTGTTTCAGACTGAGACAGTTTGCAGGTAATGGGCAACTAGGGAGGATCTCATCTGTGTTAGAAGTGATACTTGGGTGCTTAAGTGAAGCTTGGGCTGGAGGAAAGGAAGGAAATAGTTTGGGGACAGGAAAATGGTTGGGAGGTCATTGGTTGTTGGGGAGGGGCTGGAAGGATATGTGGGGTTCCCCTTACTCTTTTCCTCTGTTGCCCTTGCCCTGGACTGAGTGCCTGGGACTGCTGCTTTGGCCCACTTGTTTTCAAGGCCCTGTGAGTGATTTTCTTGCAAAGAATTTACCTGTGGGTCTTGCCTTGCATGAGATGTCTATCCTCCTGCTTCTCTCAGCTGACAGGGACCTGTCCCAGTCATCACTTTTTATCGCACTTCCATGTGATTTATAAGGGTACATGAGTAGTAGTCACTTTGTGTACACTGCCCCAGATGAGGACATGAACAACAAGACAACATGGCCTATGTTGCCAAGCTTGCTATTTATTCTGTAGGAGATAGACACAAAATGGAAACATTGATTCTTTCTGTGGTTACCTAGGAGTTATGTGATCCCAGCAGAGGCAACAATATTCTAATTATGCATCAGTCCTTTAACATCAGTGACTCCAGACTAGAGCTAATTTTTCATCTACAACTAGTGTGCAAATAGAGAAAACAGTCAAGTCATACCTAAGATTATTCTGATTGTTGAGAATATGGTCTGACTGCTTAGTTACCTTGCATAATTAATTATTTCTATGGTTTCATTTCTTATAAGTCCTGACTTAGTTGATATTCAGAAAGGAAAAGGGTAGAAGTTCTCGTCACTATCACAGATGCCTGCTTGCTTTTCTTCATTGCAAGCAGCACATGGAATTACTACATTGTCTTCTTTTCCTTCCCTACAGTATCTAAATATAAAAGAGGACTGCAATGCCATGGCTTTCTGTGCTAAAATGAGGAGCTTCAAGAAGACTGAGGTGAAGCAGGTGGTCCCTGAGCCAGGAGTGGAAGTGACTTTCTATCTGTTGGATAGGGAGCCGCTCCGTCTGGGCAGTGGAAAGTACACGGCTGAGGAGCTGTGCATCAGGGCTGCCCAGGAGTGCAGTGAGTACTGGCTACTGTAGGGCTGGGAGGTAGCGGTGGTGCACTGTCTGGAAGCACATGTGGAGTCTCTCTTCTTTTTATTTCGGCTGAGAACAAGGTGTTAGCTCTGGAAGCCAAGGGTTCTGCCTTATTTCCTAATCCTGGACTTTTATTTCTCAGTGAAACATGTATTTCTCCTTTATCATTAATGTACTACCTATCGAATACCAAGGAATGGCCCTTGCCTTCTGAGGCTCAGTTTGGGAGATAGGCTCATTTTATAGTTCAGGCTGTTCTAGAAATCAGTACATAACCCAGGCTTGTTTCAAAGCTGTATTCTTCCTGACACCCGAGTGGGGGCTGGGATTGCAGGTATTTCCCATCATATCCAGCCAAAGCTCGAATCTCTTTCCTCTCAGTTATCTCAGTAATTGGAATGACAGTAGCTGAGGTGCTGGGTAAAGCACCCGTGCAAGTGTGTGTACAATCAGTCATCAGTGCTGTTTCCTAATGGTACTGGTGATCATTTTGATCCTTCTGTTACCTGGTCTGTTCTCTCCATGACTGCCCGGTTGAAGTGACAATCAGGGTTGTCCTGTGGCTTGGCCATGCTAGATTGTGAAAAGGACAGTAAGGCTGTTCATCATCTCATTTTAAAGGTGAGATTTGTTTATAAAAATGCATATTTTGAAAATGCTGTGATGAAGGCTTTGTATACTAACCTGAAAATTAAGTGAGACTTGTTTTACTTAAAGTTAGCCTATTTCCTTGCTAGGGTGAGAAATCAAATACCTAACCAAATAAATCTCCTTACATAATCCTTCCAACCTGGATGTGTGTAGTGTTTACCTACCTAATTTTATATGGAAAGTAAAGCAAGACTGCAAAACCATAAAAACAGCCACATATTTCATCCACTTAATTTACTGAAGTCCATTGGAATATACACTTAAAACAGGTGGATTTTATACTTATAAATTATACTCCAGTAAAGCTGTTTGGGAAGGATCTTAGTAACTCTTCTTATGGTGATGTGCTGTGATGCTGGAGAGCCTGGTCCATGCTCTGCCTATGCCTTTGGCTTTGAGAGCTACTTTGTGGGCTTGTCTGGAGGCCCCATTTACTTCCCAGTACATATCTTTCTGCCTAAAGTGCTTTATACACCAGAACACCAACAAAAGGGGAGAGACCTCCATATGTGTACCATGAAATGTGCATAGCCACAAATATGTATCACACATATATGCACAATAATAATAAATAAATATAGAATAAAAAGTGTAGCATTAATCAGATGCCTGACACGTACTAAGTATTTAGTAGTATTGTTATTTGGTACTTTTGTATAAAAACATCTTTGCTTTTCCTGTTTCTTGCTAATTATGGGCAAGTGTGATGTTAGAATCAGACTCATGGTAGAAATGCAGACAATATCACAATCACATATAGATAAGTCTTCAAGTACATAAATGCATATTCAAATGTGGAGCTATATAAAGAAAGGCTGAGTTTCCAGGTCATCCTGAAAAGACCAGTTAATAAGCACAGATGTAGAGCACACTGGAGAAGCTCTGATGACACAAGGAAAAAGCCGTTGGCTCTTGTTTCCAAAAGAGCATGTGCTTGGAAATGACTGACAGGAACACTTTCCTCTGGTTCTTTTTTTTTTTTTTTTAATGTGTATATGCATGTGAGTGTGTGTGCGCATGCATGTACGTACATGGACATGAGCATACATGTGGAGATCAGAAGACAACTTGGAAGAGTTGGTTTTCTCCTTCTACCATGTGGGTCCTAGGGATTGAACTAAGGTCATCTGGCGTGGTGGCAAGTGCCTTTACCTGCCGACCTATCTCACAGGCCTAGCTCTCTCTTTTGAGAGGCACAGATTGAAGTGATGGAAGAGGACTTTTAGATACCCAGGCACCTGTAACTTCTCAACCCAGGTCCTCACTGGGAAGAAGCTGGGAGGGCCAGGAGTGATCTTGTGAAAGTCACTATTGTTTCAGGAGAAGCACTCTTTTTATTGAGGGGGTGTGGAGGGATGTTAATTTGAGTTTATTATCTCTTTTAGCTTGAAATTTGGTGAAAACTAAAGATATCAGTAACAACTGATTTTGTAATTCATATCCTTCATCCTTCTGTTTGGAGTACAGGTATATGCTGTCTCCTGAGGGGCCCAGAAGCAAGGTGCTTCCTAATCTGTTTTTCCTACGGGTTATTATTAAAGGACCTGGTAGTGGAGTGGGAAGACACAGTACTATTGTGCCAGCTTTGTTAAGAGATCTTCCTGCTAGTTAAAGTTAATAAATACATACATTATGATAGTATATAGAGTACTTGTGTATTTAATTATTAATTGTAATACATTTTAATCATTGGCAAAGTCATTTTCTTTATTGTTTATCCTAATATGCAGTTTGTACAGTGGCCAGGAGCTTCTTTGTGTATATGATATGTAATCACAGTGTCAGAATTATTTAAACAAATTATAGGAAACAGATTGAGGAATTCCTACCTTCTTCAGATGTTTCTTTCTTGCCTTGCTGTGATTAAAAAGGTGCATATCATGTGGGATCTGAGAGAGCCCTTTTATCTTTTAATCATAATTTGGTAAGACCCCTGTAATGAGAACTGTATCAACTTTTATTTTTAAATGGCTTTAATTTGGTCTGCCAGGAACCAGTACATGCTCCTGGGAGCTGTGGTTCTTGGTTAATGTGATTAAAGCTCCCTGTGTAAACACAGTTGAGAGTTATGTCTTCCCTGACAGGATGCAGGTGACCTACATTGTTTCTAGCTGAGAGAATTCTTTATCTTTGTTGTATGCTGCTTTTGGAAACAAGTGGCCAAGTCTGCCTGTAATGCTATGCTATGCTCTCTCCCCAGGTATTTCTCCTCTCTGTCACAACCTCTTCGCCTTGTATGATGAGAGCACTAAACTCTGGTACGCTCCGAACCACATCATCACTGTGGATGACAAAATGTCTCTCCGACTCCACTACCGCATGAGGTCAGCACACAGAGCTGGTGGCAGAGGGTTTCGTCATGTTGCCTGGGACAGTGTTTGGCCAGGAGCCCAAGGTCCCTTAGGAAGAAGTACTATAGTCATTTTATTTCTTGGTATGAGAAGGGACATTTTCCATGTTGGAGTGTGACTCACAGATATTTGATCACCTCTGCCACATGTTATACATGATTACAAAGAGTGTTTTAGATAGAACCCAAGTCCTCTAGCAAAGTTCTCCACACAGTGAGTCATGGTTGTAGGTTTAACACAGGCGGTTATAACCAGGACTTGAAAAAAATAGAGGGAAAGAAACAAGAAACCACACACACACACACACACACACACACACACACACACACACACATATGTAATATGCATACTATAATGTATTTTAATATACATGCTATCCTAAGCTCATTGTATTTTAAAACTTTTGAGGTATGTAATATGTATGGATGTACTAAGTTATAATATAAAATATATCTTCTACTAAAGGTTATGGCTCAGAAGCATTCTATATACCACCTGAAGAGAGGTAACGGAAGTAAATCCTCAGTCTTACTCTCAGGGAGGAATGCTGTGATCCACTCCTGAGAGTGGGCTCTCATTGGTTTTATGCTTTTTATTCTGATGAGCACTTGACTTTTCTCTCATGTCACAAATTTTGTTAAATCTCCCAAGGCCACAGAGACAGTTGGTGCTTCCATAGGTGCAGACTGTTGATGCTGTAAGTATATTGAATAGCTGCTGTGGGACTGAACGTATTTTAGATAGCACTGAAGCACAAGTTAATGTGTGTTTAGCCATAACGCTTCCTGAAAGAGATCTTGATTTGTGTAAATACAGTTAAATCAGTAGATCAGCTCAGATGCTAAGAGGCTTTCAGGCCATGCTGGAAACATCCTACAAATCTCCATTCTCCATAGTACCCCAGCTGCTGCCTCCTTTGCATTTTGGTTGTGGGGCACCATTCCAATCTGAAAGGCTGAATTCTCTTCTGGTGCTCACCTAAGTTCTCACCTTGTGTGGAGAGCTGTGTGCCCTGTGAGACTCTTATCCCAGATTTAGGGGATTCTTTAATCCTCCCAGCTGAGTCTTTTGTCCTTACTCTGATTTGTTTTTCTCTCTCTGATCTTACTTCCCAGAGCCTGGGGCCTAGTTCTGTGATCAAAACTGTGAGATAGACTTGCAGTGGGATGTCTGGACAGGAGCATGCCCTTCAGTTAGAATTCTTTTCCAGTAGGCTTCCAGGCTTAGGTCAGAGTCCAGTGTGGCAGCATTTGGCATTTACAAGAGATCTGAGCTTTCCTGACTCAACTCTCCCATTTTCCCAGTGGGAAAGCTGATGAACTGCAGAGAGAAAGGAGTTGGTAAAGTTCCACACCTAGTAAAGCCTCTTGGTAGTGCTGCAGGTGCTTGTCTACTGTATTCAGCTGAGCCCTTTTGTGTCAGCTGCCAGGAAGTACACAAAAACTTTATTTCTGTCACCTCAACTTTATACTTGCCAGTGTGCTTCAACAGGATACTGCTTTGTTACCGCAGTCTCTTTGATGTTGGAAAAAAGATACCACCCTAAGCTCAGACATTTGCATTAGGACAGCTACAAAGAGCTTGAAAACTAGTAATCTAACCAGTGAAGAAGATGCAGTAAGAAAACAAGTGCTAGTGACTGGTTTAGTGGCACCTGGCTCTATTTTAGGGATCATTCTTGCCCTTTAATCTAGTGTTCTGTTTTTACTTAATAATTTGAATGGTTATTTATGATATACATTAATGTAAGACAGACATATTCTTTACTTTTTTCAAGGGAAAAAAGACACTTATAAGTAAAAATCACTGACTTAAGTAAAATTCTGTAGAAACTTTAAAAACTTTCATTAGGCACGTGTTTAAATGCAAACTTAGAATGTATAGTCATCTCTGATTTATTTCTCTGGAACTTTCAAGGTTTATCTGGCTGATCTGTTGCTCTCTGCTTTGCCATTGTTCTGAAAAGGAGTATGGGGTGTATGAACACCACACTTAATCCTTACTCAGTTTTAATTGTTATCATATCAGGATTTGTGTATACAAAGTCCAGTAAACAGCTTGATAATAGTTTTTATTTTACAGTAAATTGATAATTTTGAGAATTTTATAGTTGCATTGGAGATGGCCTAGTCAATTAAGTGCTTGTGAGGAACTGAATTTGGAATCCCTACCCAGTACTTGGATTCAAAGCCAGGCATGGTGGCATATTTCTAGTTCATTATCAATTAAATCGTTGTTAATATTGGTAATCATCTTTAGCTTTAAGTCTGGTCTGGAATACTTTTTGAATTTGGATATCATTTGTGTACTGGGTCCATGCTAATATTCTTTGTACTGCTATTATTTTTAGTATTTATGATAACGAAGCAAGCACCGCCCCCCCCGCCTCCGCCCCCATCAAATGTATCTTGCCAAGTTGCCTAGGCTAACCTTGAACTTGGAACCTTCCTGCAGAAGCCTCCCAAATAATGGACTTGTAAGCAGCTTGCTTACCAATTTAAAGATGTTTGGCCCTCAATGAATATGAAAGGGGTATGCATAGGCTGGATTGGTTCAGAGGGTGCCTGTCCTCAGTGCTTCTCTCAGCACGCTTTTAGGGAACCTGCCATGTTGAACATAATGCTTGTGGTCCTGTCATGGTTCTTATGTACCAGAATTTACCTGGCCTGTATGCTCTTCAGTCCGAGCCCTAGTTGAATCTTTGTAGCTGGCCAGGTGGATCACTCCTTACTTCCTGCTTATGGGAAGAGTGGAGCCTGACTGACTTCTCTGCTGTGCTCTGGTCTTCCTGTGAAGAGTACTGTGTGGCCTGGGGCCCACATAAACACAAGCCACTGCAGTATTGGGCCCTCTTGGGCTCTTATTGTGAAGGAAATCTGGTCTCCTAGAACATGTATGGAAATTAAGGGCATAGTCTACCATCTGCTTTGGAGACCTGATGTAATTTGTGCAGCTTGTGGTTCGTTCTTTTGCATGCAGGAAACACTGAAGCCCATAGTCAGTCTCCCAGTTCCTTTCATGAGCTACAGAGAAGATAGACTATACAACCACCATTCCTCTCCATGTTGACTGCTACTCCTTGAGTTTGTTCATTATTGTTTATCTGTCAAGCACATATTTAGCAGCTGCTATGTGGCTCTGGGGATTTGGTGCTGAGCAAGACAGCTGTGACCTCTGCTGCCAGGCAGCTGTCACTTTGCCCACACTGTTTCAGGATGTATCTGCTATTTCCTGGCCAATTCGGCCCATCTTGTTCTTGCAGAAGCATCTTGCCTCATTCATGTGCCTGTTAGCTGTGTGTGTTCTAGAGCCAGGCATGTTCAACCGGTAGCCTGTAGGTTGTGTGCATCCCAGGATAATTATGAAGGTAGCTCAACACATTTGTAGATGATAATGTCATATTGCAACATTAAAAGGTGTAGCATTTATTATTCTGGACAAGTTACCTATTGAACATGGTGTTAAGGGCTCACAGTATTATCAGGGACCCATGAAATGTGTGCGTTTTATTTAAAATCACAAAAAGCTGAGCCTAGGTCAAGTTGTAAAATGTAACTCTTGGCAGATATTTATAGAGGAAAAGAGAAGTATGTGGGGACTGTGAAAGCTGCAGTGTAGTTCTGCTGATGACATGTGTCCCACTTCCTGTTGTTTTGTATTATTGTGGGGCAGGGAACTCACAGAGGGCAGAGACTAAGGCTTAAAGCCCTCTGTATCCTGTCCTGGCTCTGTTGTTGTCTGACTTTAATAGCAGCTCTTCAGGATGGGAGTTATTCATTGCTTCTCAGTGACATGGTTGTTTTTCTGTCAACTTACTGGCATATTTGAGAGAGAGCCCCAAACAGAGCTGAGTCTGTAGCCTGTAGACAGCTAGGGTGGAGTAACTCAGTCCCTTTCACACCTCTCCCAGGCCATCAGTCCAGGGACTCTTCCACCACAGTTGATGTTATTTTACTGTCTTTTAGATTCTACTTTACCAACTGGCATGGAACCAATGACAGTGAGCAGTCTGTCTGGCGACATTCTCCAAAGAAGCAGAAAAATGGATATGAAAAGAAAAAGGCTCCAGAAGCAACCCCGCTCCTTGATGCCAGTTCATTGGAATATTTGTTTGCACAGGTAGGAAGTGTGAGGCCTGGTGGGGCTCAGATTCTCTGGGCAGCTGTACTTGGTGGTGCCTTATGGCCTGTTCTGTGGTTCTTCCCAGGTGATGGGGAAGGCAATATGTTAGCCAAGGAGCTGGCTCCCAGCTATGGACTTCCCAGGCCAATCACTTCTCTTTTCTTTCCCCTATTTTCTGCCACTTTGCTTGTCATCTGTCATTCTACATGCGAGGTCACAGAGTAACCCCTCAGGGAAAGTATAGCAGCAGCTAGGCCAAGAGAGGTTAGAGGTGCCTGGAATTGCATTGCTCTGGGATAGCTAGCATTTCTTGATGTGAAGCTTTCTGATTTCAATGCCAAACTTCTGTTATACTATGTATACAGCATTTGGACATACCATATTGTCCTTGTTGTTTATAGACCGCTTCTTCATTCATCCTATTTCCATCCTCCTCCTCCTTTTTCAGGTATCCATTACAAATACTGATCTGGCTGGACATGGTGATATGTACTTGCCATCATGCATTTTAGATCAGAGACAGATGAACCATAACAAAGTTGATGCCGGCCTGATCTGTATACAAACATGCACGTGGGCGAACACACACACACACGCTATTTCCAGGCCAGCCACAATTATATAGTGGCAACTTGTCTGAAAAAGTCTTACCTTTAATGGTTTCATATCACTTCATTTATGTAACATTATTTACTGGGTATCTATGTCTTGTTTGCTTTATGCAGTTGTATTTTCCAAGACACTGGGTACTCAGGTGAAACAGTTTCTGTTTTTGTGTGCACCCATTGTATACATAAGTTAGCTAGCAATAAACAATGAGTTTGTAAATGATACATAGATACTACATAAGAAATCCTGAGGCCAGGCATGGTGTCTCCTACCTGTAATTACAAAGACTCATGCTGTGAGTTTGAGGTCAGCCTGGGATGCACAGTGAGCATCTGTCTTAAAAAACAAAAATAAGAACAAAAAGGAACAAGGTTTAGTGCCAGAGCCCGTGGAGCGGCTTGAATTGGGAGAAGTTGCTGAAGAAAGGAACAGAGTGTCCTGCTTCAAGGATGGCTTCACCTGTGCATTAGAATCTCACCTTCAGGAAGCTCATTGTCAGTTACTTGAGCTAGTTTTTGGAGTGTTCACAGCTAGGTTCCTTTCTCTTCCCAAGATCTCAGTTTTGGATTTTTTTCTTCTCCTCAAGCACTGTTGACATAGGTTCTTGTTCTCAGAACTTTGTGGATCTTTCTTTACCTGAAGAGAAAAGTCCTACTGTGGATAGAAGGGGAACTGCAGCTCCCTGCTGCTCAACAAAACAAAGCAAAACAAAAACAGGAAATTGAAGTGCTTTCAGGGAAAGTGAATGTCTCAGTAGACATCCCTCTTCCAGACCACCCCTTGCCCAGGTAGAGTAGCTGTGAAGTTCGCCTTCCTTGGAGTGGGAATACCGAACAGAGATTTGGTGCAGCTGTTGGAGTGTTGAGGAAAGACGCCCTGTGTCAGGCTTTATCTTAACTCAGCACTCTAAGCCCCCAGCTCCCGTGACTCTCTTCTATTTGGCCTGCCCCCAGCTCCCATGACTCTCTTCT